>NDGN011135344.1:0-13289 GCA_002564285.1 Tympanoctomys barrerae | reverse complement strand
TCAGGACTCAGTCTGACTCTCAAAGTGCCAGACTTCTGGTGGGTCAACTTTGCCTCTCACCTTGCTGGTAAATATCTGGCTTTAATTGTTTCATACATCTGTTACCTTCGAGCTTTTCCTATTAAAACAAAGACCAAAAAGCAACAAAAAAGAAAAATAAAGTTCTTTTCCCAGGGGTTCTCTCTGTCATGTGTACGTGAATGGGACGCCATCATTGAAATGCATGGAAGCAGGAGAGCTGCAGGCCTCAGACATTTCTTGGAATAGGGCTGCCTGAAGACTAGTTCAGGGGAGTAGAGTTTCCGTGCGTATCTGAGGATTCATAGACATCTGAAGGAAGAGACAGAGCCTCACAGTGTTGATCAGAAACCAAGGAATCCAGGTGTCCCAAGCCTGCAACCTGGAAAGAGTGAAAGGGTGGAATCTTGAGCACTCTTCATGTGCCCCGGACAGCCTTCAGAGGGGTGCAAAGTCAGGGCTCTGTCCAGACCAGTGCTTGCCTAAGCTGCATTCCTTTCTGGTCTCCCATGCATTTCTCTAGCCAGCTCTGAAGCCCTGCATGATCTCGGGTGCCCTCGGGTCTTGTTTCCTCCTTGACTGTTTCTATTTCCTCCTTCCTGGTGCAAATGCCCAGAGCAGGGAAAGCACAAAACACCATAAGATTACCAAGGACTGTCCAGTGAAATTCTAAAGCACCATCTCCTGGCTTCCCCCAAATCCCTGGCTTATTTGTTCATCTGCGGTTGTGGCTCACGGTGGTGCAGCTTTGGTCAGAAACCCATGTGATGTGTGGGACTGAGAGCAGGACCCTGACCTGCGGGAGGAATTGGCTCCCGAGGAAGCAGAGCCCAGTGCTGGCTTGCAGCTTGCCTGCACAGACTGATCTCATAGCTCTGTGCCCTAGAAAAATCAGAAATGAGAGCATTTTCAGATCACTTAGGAAGAACTGAATCTGTGAATGTGTAATCTGATGGCTAAGGGGCTGTGGTATTTCCTGCCTGTTTTACCTGCAGCTTCTTTCTTTTCTAATTCATTTCTAAAAATCTGCTAGATTACTTTTGTTAAAATACCATTTTACAGTTGTCTTCTTCAAAATCCTGCAGCAACTGGTCACGAAATTCAGAAGTTGACTCAAAGCGCTCCTTGGCGCAAGTGCCAGGCTTCCCATTGCAGACAGGCTGCATGCACCTGTGTTTCCTGTTCCTCCCCATAAACATCTGGTGAGAGTGGGCTGTTCTCTTTCCCTGGGCCACATGTTCTTCTCTCCATGGCTTTCTGTGAGTTTCCTGTACAGTGGTGGTCAAATTAGGCTCTTCAGTGTCTTGCTTTGTACCCAAGCCCATGGGTTGGTTGAGGCAGAGAGGTAAAGAAATGGAAATGCCAGTGTATGCCCCATGAGTCCAGAAGCCTCCTAAAGACAGGAGCAGGTGCCATTGCTTCTATGGTCAGTGTGTGTTGACAGGCGACAGGGGTTGGATTAGGACTGAAAGTTGGACCCTGTGCTGGAAAGAACCATCAAAGTTATTTCACATTGCTTTTCACTGACACCTGTCTTAGTTACTTTTCTCACTGCCGAGACAAAATAGCCAATACCCTACGTTAAAGGAAGAGAGGTTTATTTTGGCTCACAGCTGGTAGAGGATTCAGTTCAGAGTTGGCTGGCTCCAAGGCAGGGTGCCATGGCAGAGAGGCATCGCAGAATAGAAAAAGTTCATGGGAGGCAGAAGGCAGCAAAAGTAGCAAGCAACAAGGGGACCATGGCAGCGCTCACACCCAGCGTAGGCTTTCCCATCGTCCACACCTAGCAAAGTACCAAACCAGTCAGTGCACTAACTTAGTAATCCCGCACTCTTGATCCCAGTGCCACACACCCTAGATTCAGCCACCTGTGGAAAGTCCTTGATGTGATTGCCTGAGGCTTTGGGGGACATCTGGAAACAAGCCATGACAACACCTACACTTTGCATAGCAGGCTTCCTATTTCACTGCAAACATCCTGGTTGAATCAGAGTAGGTACTGGACACTAACTCTCTGGCTGTGTGACCTGACATGGTTCCTGTGTCTGTCTCTGAGTGCAGCGTGGTGGCACCAGACCACCTGTCTGGGTGGGATGGCTGTGAGTGGTTCTCAGCCCCCAGGAAAACAGTTGCTTGGGTTTTACCTACAGTCTTCCTGGTAGCACATACATTATTAAAAATACTTTCTGATGAGCTTTGTATTTTGTCTCTCAGCCTTACCAGGTCTAATTTTGAGTTAGAAAGTATTTCCTGCTTTGAAAATGAAGACTATTGCAAGTTAGAATAAAAATTGGTCTAATAGGCCCTTAAGTAGTGAAGAAGCAGTTATTGCTCTGAGGTGGCTTTGTGCTTCCCAAAGCAGGAGCTTTCAACATTGCAAGCACTGATGCTCTTCAGTTCCTTACATTAGTCATGTAGTGATCCTTCTCCCGGAAGCCCAGGGCCCGGTGGATGCGCTCCGAGAGCTGTGTCTCCCTCTCCCTAGCAGCACAGGGATCTGGGTGTACACTGCTTCCCTGAGCCTGTGCCCTGTGCACATCTCTCCTGAGAAGGTGAGGTGCAAGCACAAAGCCCTTCACCCCTCCCGGAAGCCCATCTAATGCCCCAGATGCAGGGAGCAGTGTCCACTTGAGCTCTTCCAGGGCCTGTGGTTCGCACCCCCACCTGCTGTGGTCCAGTGCCCGTCCCAGGGGCTTAACCACTTTCATTCTGTCCTGTCCCTAGGCCATATTTGAGTTGATAAACCTGATGACCAGCGCCATGCTAGGTTTTCACTGTAAAGGGGAGAATGGGATTTTGTTCTCCACCTGGAGGTGGGAAGGGTTCCTGTTTGTGTGTCTGAGCATAGCAATTTGGACAAAATCTTCAACTATATGTCCCAGGAATGACTATGTTCTGAAGCAGATTTATGTTCACTAAACTCCATGCCAAGTGGAAGAAACATAATTCAGTACACAGTTAAAATTTATAAAGAGGAAGCACTGGAGATTGGGGAATTATCTTCCTTAGGTGGAGAAAAACAGTGGGCATACAAGTAGATGCAGTGCTTCAGGAAACCACACTGAGTTCACTGCAGTGTTAGGAAGATAGTTGACTCTTAGTGGCTTACAGGTGTTTTCTTTCTTACATATAGCCATGACTGTATCTACCAGCTTTCATCAGATCTGAGCAGAGAAGGCCGTGAATCCTTTCAGATCTGCTCTCACATTGAGCCCCAGCCATGCCCATGGTGCCTGTGTGTGTAGTGGGAACTATTTTGGGATGCTGTGGAACTCTGCTGTGCCTCAGAGTCTGATCCTCACATGTGCCTCCTGGCCCTCAGCGCCCCGGAAGAGAGTGTGGGGAGACTCATTTTGCTGCACAGATAAACATGCACTCCCCAGCCAAGCAGGGCCCAGGATGAGTGCTGACAGAGCCATAGCTTGGCCGTCGCTTGAAAGCCTTAATTAGGCTCCGACAAGACCTCTTTCTGTTGATGTTTTGACACCTCTGTTGATGTGATTCTTTCTTAAACATCTTTTAGTAGCTAAACAAACTAATGGGAGGTGAGGACTAGAATTTTAAGATTTCATGTGCCCAAGATACAATTTTGTTTTGCCATTAATTAGTTATCTTCAGAAATATTAAGCTGCACATGTGCTGTTGAAATGCAGGTTATTAAAGAGGATGAAATAAGCATGGTAATTGAAGTCTGGCAAATGGTGAACTTAAGGTACTCCTTTATTCTGCACAATGTCAATCTTTGTTTAGCTTCCCCGTAAAGCAAAACCTGGATTCCTCCTTGTGCAGAATGCCTGCACCTTGAGACCCACACACCGAGTTTGCGCATGTACAAGCCAGGCTGCACAAACCCTTAATTGCTTCTCCTGTTCTTTTGCAAAATCCAAACTGCCGCAGCATAGCAGAGGCCCAAGGGCAGTCTTTTCTCCTTACTCTGTAGACTGTGTCCCTGGTGGGTCCCTAATCTTTCATGAAATTTGCAAAATTCTCCTTTTACCCAGAGAAATCTTATTCACCCTTTGGGCCTCTACTTAAATGCCACCCAGCAAGGAATTTTTCCTTATCCCCAGAAATGTGTACTCTTCTTCCTACAGAGTCTTCCTTTGGTGAGATAGGGGCTCCTAAATTTGTTTTTAATCAAGCATTTTGTGGTTTATGTTACCTGTGTCCTTTTCTAGCCTATACACGTGTTTCTTACACAGTCCGTGTTTTCTTTCTTCCTCTTTCCATTATGTAATTCTGTGCCTGAACTGTAGCTTATCTTAAATGTTAACTGATTATCTGATTAAAAAGATGTGCAAGAACTTAACTTTCTGATGGAGAAACTTGTTTGTAGTGTAAGTTCCATCGCTGCATTCAACTTCGGTTTTTTGTTACATATCTGGATCAATAATTTTCTGTCCTCTTGTTTCAAAATACAAGTGATAGTCTAGTAACAGTCTATGTTATGAAGTAAAATGTGTTTATTTGTGACCTACTACATCAGAATGTAGTTGGACACAATCTGAGCTGACAACTTTTAAAGATAACACATGAAAAGTAAAACATTTTTCCAGAATCCCTCAGCATCCTGAATTTACCATTTTACTTATAGTTCTCATTATTCTTAGTTATGTTTCTTATGAAGATCACCAAACACCGCTACCATATCATATCCTAGCTATGTTACAGCATAATGTATTATCAGCGACAAGAGGGGGAACGAGTCACAATTTATGACGTATGGTTTGAATCTGAATTTGTGGTGTCTATGTGTGTGGTGTGGGACAAGAGGTGTGGCACAGTATTCAGGGGAGATTGGTGATTGTAGGTTGAGTGTGTTACACTTTTTAAAGAATAGCTCTTGAAGAGAGTCCAGACTGGTCCAGTTTCAAAAGGCAAAGGTAATGATATCTGTGAATTACCTGTGTATCAACATTCTTGGATTGGATTTCAGCGTACTCAGCTTTTCTCTTCACTGTAATAGGAACTCAGTGTCTTTTTTTAGTTGGTGGCCTTTGATATTCTCAGATAAAAGGCATCCTTCTGATTTCTTTGATCATACACCATAGCAAGCGAGCAAAACCTCATGGCATATTTCAAAAATACTTATAGTCTTCAAATATATTTTAAATTATTTAATAGTGCCATGACTTTTTACAAAACTGAAAGGAAATTAAGCCAGAATTTAATTCCATGAACTAAAAGAATTGAAAAGTGGAAAGTTAGGCTCCAGAAAGAAAAGCTAGGCACTCTGAACTCTGCCCTTGTCAGGCTTCAGCAGTGACATAGGCCATGTTCAGCAGCAGAACGCTGGGTGGGGATGGCCTGCCCAGCTCCAGCCCAGCCCGCCGGCCCACTTCTCGCGTTCTGCTCTGCATGCTCAGCTTCCAGCATGGAGAACTGGGGTGAACGAGCCCTCAGAGTGACCTTTGTCAATTCAGTGAGAATAAATACATAGTGAAATGTGGCTTTTTTCTACTTCTGGTGTGTTCTGTTTCATGGTGCTTAACCATGCTGCACACAGAGGCCAGGCCACCTTTGGGGTTCTTATGAGGGCAGTAGCTGTAGGGGTGATCAGTAAGCAGCAGGGTCACACGCGTGGTCAGATGTTGCCTGACCTGCACACTCTTGGTGTGTGGTGACATCACTGTGTGGGTACGGCCCAACCCACTTTTCTTTGAGTAAGTGACATAACTTGGACTTTGTTCTCTTAGAAACTTCATAGAGTAGCAGCAACTAAGTGAACGGAAAACAATGTGGGTGAGAGTATTCTAGCCTTAAGCAGGACCAGGGAAGGCATCATACACTCGAACTCTCCCAAACTCAGATGTCTTACACTTAGGTCTGCATGAGGCTGTGTTTACCTCAGAGTGTGAACAGAATGTGAAGTAGATCAAAGGAAATGATGAGCTTATATGTTTTATTATTTTAAGCTACTACTTGTTAGCAAAATACTTGTATATGTGTTAAAGCAGGACTGTCAATCATTTTTATAGTTTGTGGTGTGCGAACTTCGAAAGAGAAACATTGTTTCCTTTAAAATATTCTACAGTTTTCCCTTCTCATTTACATGGATTTTCCCACAGTTTGGATAAATTAGCAGTGCTTTCCAATGACATATATAGTTAAATGTTATGTAGAAACACATTCACAAACTTGTTACTTAAATTTGTTTCTCAAAATACAATATAATCAGTGAGTGGTTAAAGACAATGTGGTATTTGTACATATAGCAGTTCCATCTTGCCTTTAAAAAAAATAAAAGTTCAGTCATTTGTAGGAAAATGAATACAATTTGAGACAATAATAGTAAAGCAAAACAAATTAAACAGATGCAAACATTGTATAATTTCTGTAATATGAGAATCAGTTTCTCTTCCTCTAGAGACATGTAAGAAAAATATCAGTGTATCATGTCAAATATGGGGAAATATCTATCAATTTTTTGTTTGCCTATATGTATACATTTACAGTAGCTTTTGATTAAAAAATGTGTTTCTAACCTAAGTTCATTATCAGATAATTTTGGAAAAATACCACCTGTGGCACAGAACCTTGTATAACACACCCACTGTTAAGTGAGGAGTGGAGTGGGAAACCCCAGACAAGGTGCCCTTGAGCCTGGGCCTCAACCTCAGAGTGTATGGAGGAGGCTGGAAGGGACCTGCGAGAATGTTCTTTCTTGCATTTAGCTCAGAAATGGTTACTGAGTGCTGCTTCTTCTAGGATCTGCAAGTAGAGTTAATAAATACAAGTTTAGAACCTATAATCTGAAAACCTGAAATTGGAATGCCCTGGAATCTCAACTATTTGGAGTATAGCTGTGAATTAGCAGAGAGCCAGGAGGGAGCAGCGTGCCAGTTAAAGAGGGGATGCAGGGTGTCCCATGGGCCACAGGGGGACGGAGGAGATGACAGGAAGAAGCTTAGAGAGGTGGTGCTCAGAGTCCACTGTGCAGGGAGGCTCAGCTGAGATGAAGTGTCCCTGGCAGGAGGCCAGGGGCACGGGGAGACTTGGACCCTCTAGAATACACATCTGGGTGCAGGTAGAGGGGAGAAAGCATTAGGAGAGGAGTTGGGAATGGCACATGGGCTGAAGTGATGGGTATGGCGTCCAGTCGGGGCATGCTGGTGCCTTGGGCTCTGGGGGCCAGGGCCTGGGACAGAGGGGTGGGCACCCTGGGGAGGGCAGGCAGCAGGTGCTGGATTCTTAGCCCACTCTTTCTCCTTGTGTGGTAGGTAGGAGGTATTACGCCAGATCAGAGGCCCAGGTCCCAGCCAGTGCCTGAGGAAGGCAGGCCGGAGCATGGTGACAGACATGGCAGGAGCAATGCTGGATGACGGGGCACCCAAGAACCCTGCTCAGAGCAGCCCAGAGAGCCGATGTACACCAGGCACTGGGGTCCTGTGGCCCTGCCACCCTCCAGTGGACAGTGGTTTGGGGCCCCGTATCCTTCTCTTATCTGAGGGTCTGTGGACACCTCATAAAGATAAAGATGCCCAAGTTTCTGCCAAGGGGGCCAACAGGGGAGCATGCTTTGTCCATCAGGTGGCCACGGTGGGCCTTGGGGAGCAGCAGGTGCTTCTGTCCTTGCCGCCACTGCTGTTACTCACATCTCACATGGAAGGGCTATGCTTTTGGTACAGAGAGCAATTAGCTCCCTGCGTGTCCCCACTGCTCAGGGCTTGCAGGTTGCTTCTGGCCTGTGTCAGAGCCAGGGACATAGAAAACTGTGTCATGCTTGGGGCACAGTTCCAGCAAATCTGGGTTAGGATTTGTTGGGTTCATTACTTTGGCACAGGTGTTTAAGGGTGCAGGGAATAGAGCTTTCCTGTTTCAGAGTTTTGATTCTGCACTAATTTGATCCATGTCATGAATGTACTGTATCCATTTTCTTTATCTGGACAGGGAATCTAGGCAGCCACAACCTCTTGTCAGTCTTCCCGGAAGTAGGCACTGCCTGGTCTTCCACATGCTAATGTGGAGTACATTGGACCACAGCCAGGTGGATCCAGTGAGGTTGTGCCACACAGCCTCAGCTGCAGATCCTCCCTAGTGGCCCTGTCTTCACCTTCCATCCTCATTCAGTCAGCCAGCAAACACTTTGGAGACAGTCACTGTTTGGTGCACTGGGTGCTGTGGAGTTAGGACTGGGGACATGGAGTAGGGTGTGTGGTGTGGAGCGCCAGCAAGGCTGCTTTGAAGATGCAACAGTCAGCAGGGTTGCAGCTGGGAAGGCAAGGCCAGTGGTCAGGAATGGCCATATGCGGGCAGAGGACAGGACTGCAGGGCCCTGGGCGGGTGCTTTCAAGTGGGGTGCAGCTCAGCAGGTGGAGACCAGGGATAGGAGCTTGAATAGAGGGTAGGACAGTGGCAGAGCCAGCTTTTCTCCATTTCTGTAGAGGCTGTGGAGGGCTCTGCAGAGGTGCATTGCTGGTATATGATGCTGGAGATCGTACTATTTGCCTTTGCTGTGTTTCCACCATTTCTTTGAGTCATTAGCAGCTAAGACTAAGCACTTGCCTGGCAATCACAAGGGCCTGAGTTCAATCCTCGGTACTGGGGAAAAAAAAAAAGAAAATCATACCAATAATTGTTTGCTTGAGGGAAAGAAGTGACTTAAATCTTGTGTAAGTGAAAAAAAGAATTGTTGCCCTTGAGTCATGAGCAGCTAACCAAAATTATTCAGTATTCCAAGAAAATGCACCATTAGTAATGGTGTCACGTGGGCAGTCTCAGCTCCTGCACGCCCACTTCTTCTTGTGGGCGAGTGGATGCTGGAGGCACATCACACCCTTCTGTCAGTTCAGTCACCTCTTGCAAGGTGCCACGCTGTGGGCAGAGGCAACACCGGCCCCCCGGCAGCATCCAGACCCAGATGAGATTGCCTTGTGGCCAGGAGTGCTCCCCGTGGTCCCTGATGGCCTTCCCTCAAGATGTCTGTGGTTACAACTGTCAGCAGACAGACGGAGGTGCACCAGAAATGACTTCAAGAGGGAATTTATTCTTCGTGACTAGATCAGGAGGGAGAGCACATATTTGCATGCTATTCCAAAGCACACAGTTAGTGATGCTTATCCAGAGAAGATGGCACTGAGAAAAGAGAACAGGGCAGGAGAGTGTCCTAGGGCCTTCTTGGGCACAGCTGACCTCTGTGTCCCTAACAGAGACTCACCTGAGGACTGTCGCAGGGCCCTGTGCTCATCTGCTGAGAGCTGTGGGTGGACCTGGCAGGCTGTGGTAAGGAGGAATGAAAGCACTAGTGCTGGATTCTGCACTCAGAATGGTGTGGATACCCACTGAAATCTAATTGAATTTGAAGAGTAAATTGTAAAAAGAAATACTGCACATGACTTGCTCCACCAAAAGTGAGTATACACTTATGCAGGTAGTGTCCTCCAGCAAACTGAGAGAAGAAGGATGCTTGGAAATTATCATCATCTTTAAACAAATCTATTAATTAGTTAATAGCTTAGAATGGGGAATTCTTACTCAAATTGTTCACTTCCTGTAAGAAAATCATGTTAGTATATATGAAAGTGCTCTGCAGAATTCACTGATAAAGCAATATCAAAGACATGATTTGTGACCGAAACTTAAAATGACGTGGTAATGTCATCTTGCCAGGTGGCTTAACAAGCCATCAGAAATACTATTTCAGGGACATTAAGGAATTAACGTTCTTGCCTTGTGTACTTTAGCTCATCTTTTCCAACTGCAGTTGCCCTTGGAACAAGTACACTCTCAAAGCCTCAGGAAGCAAGATGGAGGTTCTCAAAGTCTTGAACATTGTCTGTTCAGTATAGGACACCAGTGAGCAGAAGACTGTGATGGGTGAAAGGTCCATCTTGACACTGTTGAGCTCTACTTTCTTCTGAGTATAGTTTAGGCACTGGCTCTACATTACCAAGAATGAAAAGAAAGATGGGCCTGGGCCTGACCCTGTCGCCTCTAGTAGGCCATCTGGTGTCCAAAACTTAGCTCCCATTTGTACAAAAATCCTTAGACTGCCTACCTCAGGTACACTGCTCAGGGCAATGACTGTGTTCTAGAAGCTTATTTATGATAGCTTTCTTTAAAAGCATTTTGCATATGTCCAGATTTTTAAAAATTAAGTAATCTTTTATTTATTTTAATTTTTTGGTACAGGGTCTCTCTATACAGCTCAGACTCATAGTAATCCTCTTGTTTCAGCCTCCCCAGTGCTGGGATTACAGTCATATGCCACTATACCTGATTTGGGTGGCCAACTATGTGGATTGGCATGTGGTACTGGGGATCAAGCCCAGGTCCTTGTGCTTGCCAGGCAGGTGCTTAGACTGCTGAGCTATTACCCCAGCCCTGTCTGGTTTTTATTACATATGTCATAAGATACTCATTGGAACATGAAATTACTAACTATCATTAAAGGTCTCTATGTGACCTTATACAGTGTATCATGGAGTTGTATGAGATGATGGGAGCCTTGTAAGTAGACATAAAGAAATACAGATGTGTTTATTGTAAATACTTGGCAAGACTACAGGTGTAGGATGGGGCAGAGTAGGATACTAGCACCTTTTATGTACTCTCAGTAGTTGTCAGATGATGTGCTTATCAGTCAAATATGAGATCATGTGGTAAGCCGATGGGTCAGCGTATCTTCCTTATTTTACAGTGGAGAACACTGAGGACCTTGGGAGTTTATTCCCTTGCTAAGAGACTCGGCGTTTTGTAGCTGTGGATCCAGGGCTGGCAAGGGTTATAGTAGCATGGAGGCATCTGTCCTTGACCATGCAGGACCTGACTCAGAGGATGCTGGGGAGGGAATGGACAGACCCATGTCCCACGCGAGGATGGTGTGTGGGCTGCCAGGATGGGAAACGTGCCTTCTGTCACGGAGGCTCCAGGCCACCACCAACTCTTTCTTTCCAGAGGTGTCATGGTAAATGTTGTGCTCTAAGAAGATGAGTACAATCTCACTCTCCAGGAATAGAAATACAATCATTTATTTATTAATGGGCTATTTTATGTAACATAAATAATGAAGACATTGTCCTTGCAGGTTTCTATTTGTTTGTGGAAAGTCATTATTTTTTCCTTGAGGCCCAACAGCTGTAAGGTATGAGTTCCCAAATGTCTCCACACCTTCTCTGCCTATGGAAAGTAGTGAATCACTTTCTTGCTTGTGACACATTTAGGTCAGAAGAAAATGTTGGAGAAGAACACCCCCAGTCTGACCAATTAAAACTAATGTGGGGCTATGAGCATCTGAAAGGAATAAAATGAGCAGCAATGAAGAGAACTCACCCTGAGGAAGGCACTAGCCCAGAGCCTGTGGGAGTCTGGAGCCCTGGAGGAGGGCAGTACATGCTTGAGTGGGATGACTCAGCCTCTGGCTTGCATAGGAGGATGGAGTGGCACCCTGGTGGTCCACAAGGACCTGGCACGTAATGCAACCCTTGGCCAACACCTGGGAAGCTGGGGCTCTGGCCGTGCTGGCTCACACCAGCTGGACTGATGCCTGGGAACAGACAGAGACAGCAGCTTTGTGGCTGCTCATTCGTTGTGGCCCTTTACTTGGTTTCCATGTGCTGCTTCAGCAGCATGTGTGGCTGGCTCAGCTCCATGTCCTTCCAGGCATGATCTCAACCAGATACCCACCTTTCCTCTCATCACTTTGTGATGGAGGTGGCATAGGCCTGGAGCAGAACTGGAGAAGTCCGCTGCCCGAAGGCAGTGCCAGACAGTCCCCTCTGAGGGTGCCTCCGAGCTCCACCCCAAAGAGAAGACACTGAGAACATCGTCTCATTGAAGACAGCATGGATATTCAGGTAGATCCTCTCAGTCAGGCAAAACTGCAGTCATCAATTACCATATTCCACCAGTCCTGCACGGCTTTTATTTCAGGCTCTATCTCTGAAGGTGCTCTGGGGTTCACGTGGCTACAGATGTGCTGTGAGCAACACACCTGTTTGTGCCAGCCTTGCACATAGGCACTTGTGTCATGATCTCTGATGCTGAGCATTGTTGGGACAACGTGCATTGATTGTACGGCCATTTACAGTGCCTTCAAGTAGCTGAATGTCACTGTGCGGAAAAGCACAGAAATGGGACAGTGAGGTACAACTTAAAGGAAACACTCATTATTACCAGTTCACCTGCTATTTCTAGTTTCCACATGAAGCTGAAACCAAGAGCTTTACAGGAGGAGTCTGGTTTTGAAATGAAGATTCCTATAAAGAGACACAGCCCTTGATGTGTTCCTACCAACATGGCCAGTGAGTGGATGGACAGTCCACAGCCATCTGGAAGTGCAGCAGAAAAGCTGTTCCACAGTGGAGAGTTCCTTTAAAAGACCCTGCACCAACAAAGCTCTGGACAATTGGTAGAGAATATTATTTATTCTCATGAGAGAATGGTTCCAGTGAGTCAAGATTAAGGAATTTGTTGATCATTGTTTTGCTCATAACGTGTAATAAAGATTTTACATGATGATAAAACACCATTTTCTTATTTGTTTAACTTACAGCACATGAGCTAATCATGTACCTCACTCTCAGGGATGTCCTCATGTCACTGGGGCAGTACAGGGACACCCACTGTGCAGCGCACCTCATGTCCTCTGTGGCTCTGCGAGGCGAAGCATTATTTTGGTTTTTCAGTGACATGGCTGGCTCAGCTCTTTATATTCTCATCAGCACTGGTGACACCATGTAAACCAGGTTCAAGCTGTCTTGCTGCCAGTGAAAAGAATCAGTAATCCAAAAGGAAAATGCCAGGAGACCCCAGGGTCCGAGGAAATCACAGTAGCAACTCAGTGCTTGCACGTGGCTGGAAGTCTCCCACTGGTGGGTCACTCTGCAGATCACAGCAGCACTTGGTGTGGAACAGAGTTCCTGTTAGAAATGAGTCTCTAAACAAATGTCATCAATTGTGCTTTCTTTTTAACTTTTACACATTTGCTTTTATTCTGTCCCATATAAAAACAAAACAAAAAAACTAAATAAGCAACACAAACCAAGAAAATATCCATAAATCCTTATTCATGAAAGCCGCTCCAACACTTGGGAATTGTTCCATGCTGCTGTCTTGCCTCTAGACTCAACGGTCCCTGTTTTCCTTTGGCACATGGTTTCGAGGCTCCAAAGCTAATAACTGAGAACAGATGGGCACTAGGGCCTCAGTGCAGACAGGACCCATATAAGTCTGTGTCGCTAACCCTTCCAGGACTGCTTCAAGGTGATGGTGATGAACCCTAGGCCTTCTACCCTTTCCAACCTTTTCTTTTTCTTTTTCTTTTTCTTTTT
>NDGN011135308.1:0-10117 GCA_002564285.1 Tympanoctomys barrerae | reverse complement strand
CAAAAAAAAAAAAAAAAGAATTGAAACATGGAGATTTTTTTCTTCTTCTTGGAATCTTTCCATGCAACTTTTAATACAGTACTTAGATATAAGTTTAACTGTAGATTGTGTCTAGCTTCTTATGTCAGCATTGATGGGTTTATCTACTCATTGTTACTTAACAAAACTCTAACCTGCCACTAGTTTTTTTAAAAAAAAGGAAATAATGAAACAATGCTGATATTTTTATACAATGGAGTATTACTCAGCTATAAAGAAAGATAAGCTGGAGGCTTTTATAGGTAAATGGATGCAACTAGAGACCATACTCATAAGTGAAAGAAATCAGATTCTCATGTGCAATTATTATCTCCCTATTATAAAAAACATAAAGTATAAATGGGATCCAAATGGTACAATAGGTTTTGTGAAAGGGAAAGAAACTTCCCCTAGTGTTAAATGCACTCACAGCCTCATAGACTTCCATCATTGCTCTTGTCCAGGCATGGGGGACAAAGAGAGGTGATGTCTGGTGGAAATCCTGGAAGTCAAAGTCCAGAGAAACTGAAGTTTTGATATATAAGAGTAGTACAAGGTCATTCTGGCAGGCAAAACAAGAACAGAAGTCCATGTTTGCTCCTGCTTTTCATTCTATCTAGGCCTGCAGGTGATTCAACACTACCTGTGTACACGGACAGAGAGCTTTGAACTCAATTCAGTGAGTCACGGGGTATTGTCAGAAACACTCTTTTACAATTACTTTACTGAAAGTAAACCATGTAAGTTTCTCTTTCAATGAGAGTAGAGGGCTCGATGTTTAACAAAGCACTGAAAATGGATAATATTTAATGTCCCCTAAGTCAAGTTGATATTCAAAATCAACTATCAAAATACTCATGGAAATGCATCTTCTATCTAAACACTAATTGATAGCAAGACCTACACTACTGAAGATGAAAATCTCTTAAAAGAATACTCTTATTTTCAAAATAAAGTGTGTGTAATGATATATTTTTATATAAAATTACAGCCCACATGTCAGCAGTTTATTATTTGTGCTTGATCATTTTAAATCAATGTCAAGCACACCTTCTTTGTACCATAAAATGGAGCATATTCCTCTACATTAAATTGATCTTCTTGTTGGGAGAACATAAAGTAACCTGATCTCATGTTGTAAACAACTGCTCAGATTACATTTCTTGGAAACATTCCACTGATCTTCAAATGTGAACTTTGATTTAAATTGTTCATAACATTTATGGATTCTCTTTAACAGGTATTGATTAATGTCGCTGAACTTAAGTTTCTGTATCTGCAAATGAAAAGATCCTCTCACAAAGTGATTTCCCTGAAAAGATAAATAAATATTGATTTCAAAAGTGTAGAGATTCGAGCATGGTATATAGTGCCCTTTTCTAATGGCAAGGGAGGAGAAGTTTAGAAATAAAACTTCCAATAGTGACTCTCATTCTAGAGATTGTTCCAACTATAAATGAACTGATTAATAATGGCTACATGTAGGTGCTAAAATTTGTGCTGGTATTTGAAGAGGGGTTAATGCTTTGTTGAATAAAAGGTTATGATAGGAGATTGAGGATTTAGTAGTTAGCTAGAATTTGTTACAGGGGCCATGTATTGGAAATAAAGCTATAAATGTCTATGTTAAAAGAGTGTAATCACAGATGCTCATAAAACTTGAAACAGAGAGAGAGAGAGGGGTGAAGAGAAAGAGAATTATGTACAGTACTGTGTAGGACATGGGGAGAGCAAGCTGGATAGTGACTAAAAGTTTCCTGAATAATAATAGTTCTGAAAAATAAATAAAAAGAAGAGGAATGAGAGCAGTCCATTCTCCTTTAAGACTGCAGAGGATCAAAGTTTAAGAGTGCTAGGTGAGAAAATAGTGTCAAATGGTACAGAATGTCAAAGGAAATAAAAAGTATAGCATTGTTGTAGCATATACTGTGCCAGGTGACTTAGGGAACAATTCACTAACTAAAGATGTCTAATATGACAAGTAACTTGCTTAAGAATTTAGGGCATAAAGAGTCAACGATGAATTTACCAAAGAGACAACAGAAGTATTGTACTAGCCAAAGGGCAACAATTTCAAATGAAAATATTTTGCTCTTTTAAGATTAGAAAGATCTATTTAACTTTAGAGATCATAAAGAAAATATATTGCTTTATGGTTAAAATGAATGAATTTAGGGGGCCAGGGAGATAGCTCAGTAGAATAAGCGTTTGCCTGGCAAGCACAGGGTCCTGAGTTCAATCCCTGTTACCACAAAAAAAAAATGAATTTAGTGACAATAGTACTGTTTCTTTAATTGCTTGGGATTTGAAGTGATCTTTTCAAGTTCTCATTGCTTTGGATTCCCTTGACTTTCTTTTTTTTTTTTCTTTGTATGTCTTCTTTTCCTTATTTTATGAATCTCTTTTGCAACTCTAGAATTTGTCATGAGTATTTGTAGTTTGTAGATATTTCATATCAGAAAATTGCTCTCAGTTATTCAGAAGTCTTTAAAAACTCAAAGGTATATGTAGTTTATTTCTTTATGTTATTCATCAATGAAGAGAAAGTGATTGCTAATATCCTAGGATAAAGCCAGACCATTGTTTATCACCTTAGGTATAATCTCAAATGGGAACCAAGCATTCCAGAGTTTAGGAGAACAAATAATAAGCTTCCAGGTGGACTTGCTGAGTCCATACTTTTATTTAATTAACTCTGAACTGTCTATGAGATTATTCAAAGTTCAATTCTGAAGTACAGATAAGGAAGAAAGTGTTACATCCTGACCAATGAGAATAGTAATTTTGAACCACTTAGGCAAAAGAGTGCAGTTTGCAGAGCACTGTACTACCACAGGGTGACCAGAATCACAGGCCTTGGTGAAAGGACTGTGGAAAAAATTCTGGTTCACAAAAAGTCTTCTTAAGGGGGTATGAAAAATAGTTTTAGCTCAAATAGAATGAGAGAACCTTAAAGATTAAATCATGATTCATACAATTCATTTAATGAGGAAAAATTGAAAGTTAGAAGGCAAAATTGCATTTTACTCTAAAGATTTTAGCTAAAAAAATCCTCTCAGTATTATTACATATCATACAGATATTGTCAAGTATAATGTGTTTATAAACAATCTAGGGAATTATTCAAATCAATAATATTTTGTACCTTAGTGGTAGAGCTCTTCTCTGGTATGGAAGAGGTCCTAAGTTCAGTTTCACCATAAACACACACACACACACACACACACACACACACCATATACACACACATACATACATACATACAGAGAGAGAGAGAGAGAGAGAGAGAGAGAGACAGAAAGAGACAGAGACAGAGACAGAGACAGAGGTGGAGACAGACACAAAAAGAAATAAAAGAAAATGGAAAAGTTACAGTAAAACTGAGATTGCAAGTATCTTGTTCTGTGAGTGTCCCTCCAGTTACAAATATTTCTAATAAATTTTAAGTTGCTAAAGAGTGATGTCCTACAATAGGGTCATACATGTCACTGATTGTCATATGATCCCATCTCAGCTATGGTTCACTCCCTCACTTCAGATGAGATTAGGGGGTTATTTAAAGTGTGGGAAGCAGTGAAAAATTTTATGGAAAAGCACCACCCCAATAAGGCCTTAGCAGCGTGAGGCATGAGTCTGTTCAATGGCAATGCATTATTACATTTTAACAAATTTCTCAAAAGGAGGTAAGTAAAAGAAATATCATCAGGTAGCTTCCTTGTGAAGAAACCCAAAAGGAAAAAGATTTACTGAGTTAATAAAGAGCTGTTGCTTCGCTAGTGATGGCAAATTTGTCTTACACAATAACTATTTGTTCTCTTGTCTCTCTCACACCACCCAAGAAGGTTTAGAAAGGTAAGTGTAGGTCCATTTGTTTATGCTTTATGTTTTGTATTTATTTATTATTTTGTTTTAGCTTACAATAGTATAATCATTTTATATAAATGTTTGCTAGTGTAGCAATCGTCTGAGGTTTTATTTCTTATGAGGAAATTCTTTTTGATATATAACTGTTTTGAGTTGCAAGGATGCTTCTGATAAGAATTAGGCTCATGAACCAAGGTTTTGTAATATTCTATTTCAGTAGTGTATCATTCACCTTTGCCACACTTTAAAGCAAAAGAGAATGAATCTGATTAATGGTTTTGGGAGATTTAGTTCACCATTGGCTGAATCCAGCACAGAAGGAAGACAGCTGTGGAGGAGGAAAGATAACTTAGTTCCTGGTAATACGGAAACAAAGTGACAGAATAATCCAGGAGAGAAAGTGTTCAGGGACCAGAAATAGTAGCTAGACCCCCATGACTGCCCCCCACACACCCAGAAGTATTTTTCTACTCCCTTGGGAGGATCTCAAGTCAAAGTAGTTGACAGTCAAGTTAACCTTAACAAATAGGTATGAAGGACCTGAAATAAGTTACTCCTAGTTAGTCATGGTAAAGGCAGTGATCTTGGTCTGGGTATAATGCAGTAGGCTAATACATCTTGACAGTCTAAATGCCAGGAACCTGCAGAGATGCATTTGGACACATCTGAAGGGCAAGGAACCACGCACAGCACAGTGAAGTTTCCATCTTCTTTTGCCAGCTTCCGAGTCCTTGCTAGACCATATCATATGCTACGCGGTGAGGTGGGGGTCTGAATGCCAGAAACTTGCGAAAGGCAGAAGAAGAAATAATGGACTCTTCAAAAAGTGGAATGCAACCCCTATACATTAAGTCCATAAGATTTAAGCACTTTAAATATACTCAATGTTGATTCCATGGTATTTTGTTCTCAACCTGAGCAATAGATTTAACAATAAACATATATAACAACTTTTGTTAATTTTTCATTCATATTTTGAAACTTTGTACCATATGTACTGTTGTATGTTGATTCATTTCTGTCTTTGTGTTGGCTATTTGCTTTTGCTTTCCTTTTGTTTTTATTCTTTAAAATAAAAACAAAGACAGAAAAAAGAGCCAAAATATTTTTTGTCTGCATCTGTTTATGAATACCACATAAACACACAACAGAATTGATGAAATATCTACAGAACTATTGGTATCCTTTAAGACTAATTGGTTTCCTTACTGAAGGAAAAGCTGATGAACAAGATGCAATTCATCTTTGGATGAGTTTAAATTTATCACTAAGGAAATCAAACAAACACTGAAACAGGTTATTTTAAAAGTGAATTCTTTATTACTGAAAATTTTTAGAATGTCATTTCAATCGTTAAGCCACTTTTAAACAAAATTCTAATGATAACTGCATGAATATACAACATAGGCCACCAGTTCTCCTAAAAGAAAAATTCTATTGCTCAATACTCAAAGAAAATTCTGAAGCACTCTCATTTTTATATGAGAAAATGTTCACTCATAAGTTATTTTATCTGTAAAACTGACTAACCCTTCAATATTAGCACCCTAAGACAAAGATTTGTGGTCACTACTCAGGTTCTCGGAGGTGGCTGACTCCGCTGGGTATTCCTGGTAGGACCATCTTCCATGACGGAAAATGATAGAAGACACACAGGATGGAGATGGAGTCCCTAGAAAGGCTTCCTCTTTGTCTCCGTGTACCCGGTGACTTTGCCTATGAAAAGAGACAGGGAGAACTTTCATTGCTGTTTATGACCCGGCCTTGAAAGTTGCTCAGTATCACCTATGACACCTCTGTAATTACAAACGAGTCACTAAGGTCATTCCATATCAAAGAATTTATAAATATGAATCCACAAAGTCACCTCATCTATTAAGTGACTTATTCAGTGACAAATACAGCTGTTATATTTCAATGATGAATTGGGATTTCAGTTTAACTAGATTCCAAATTAATTTTCTTAACAATTCTAACATTGTTTTAATTTTCTTAACCATCTAGGACAAATTATACATCAACATGTAGACCATGCTTAAAGCCTAAATGTAATATAAATGGAAGGAGAAAAAAAGGACTCTGAATGGCAATTTTCTTGATAATCTCACAGAATTTCTACATAGTATTCTTCCCATTATTCAGATACTTATGTAATCTTTTCTCCTTCCTTTCCACTTCTTTTTTTTTCCATTTATGTGTTTGATACAGGGTCTCACTACACAATTCAGACTCATAATGATCCTCCTGTTTTCAGCCTCCCCAGTGCTGGGATTACAGGTGTGCATCACAATGCCCAGACTTGTCCATCAGCTCAGTGTGCCTCAGGGCCAAGGCCGGTGCCGCATGCAGGACCAGAGATCGAACTCTGGTCCCTGTGCTTGGCAAAGCAAGTGCTTAGTCCACTGAGCTATTTTTCTGGCCCTCCTCCTTTCAACTTCTCATCCGCACTACAGAACATACTTTGTTATTCATTAAAGTTAGGAGATCGAGGTCCACTATTTGAACTTTCAAGTGTTCTAGTTTACTTTCCAATTTTATAAACTGTAATTACTGTATGCTGCACATTCTCAACAGCAAAAGCCTTGGTATGTCAAAGTTGTCCTACTACACTTTTAATCTTACTGCACTTTCCCACACAAAATATTAAAATCTAAACCTGGCACTTGGTAAGCATTTAATATTTGATAGCCAGAAATAACTATCAGTATTATGAACATAAAAAAGTAAACATAAAAAGGGAACACAAAAAAGTAAAAAACTCCTAAATCACATGTCTTTTATATGATTACAATGGAATGGACTATATTAAAATTTATTTTATTGGTTTTGAACAAGGGAAATGTTCAACATGATACCAAATGTTTCCTTGAGAAATAGAGTAGTTCAACATTGTCAGCATGCCTTATTCATCGTAAAATGTTTCAGGCAGGAGGCAAAGAAAGAGGATGAGCACCTATAAACACCTTACAATTCAAGCAGGAAGTCTCCAAAAGAACCCATGATTTATCAATAATCTCAATAACATATATCTTGTGACTAGTTAAAAATGTCAAATATGACACCGGCGTTGAGACTAGAGTCACTTGGGGAATAATCAGTGGCTGTCTCAGTACATCATCATTGGTAGTGATTAACCACATTCACAATTCTTCATCTGATCCCCAGGCTTGTGGTCTTGGAGCCATGCCTTGTTAGCGGGCTGAGCACGGATCCATTTCTAAAGTGTAGATTCCCTTTAATGAAGCCACCACAACTGAGCCATCTCTATTAATTTGAGAGTCAAGAGTGCAGTATAATTGGCCTAGCACCCAGTTCTCTGGAAATCAACCTCAGTACTGCTGATGATAATGGCATGAAGCCAAAGCCAGTGAACAACAACAACTATGACACTTCGGTGACAGCAACAGCATTAGCAACAATATCAGGTAGGGTTGAAAGATGTGGCACAGAAATAAGCATCTATATTTATGGAAAAATGGGTTGTGGGTGCACAATATCCAATTTTATGTAGAGGCAGGATATGGGTACATCAGTGACTTTTTGTGATTTTTAGTGAGTAAATAAGTGCAGGTATAATAGGCATGTTAACATCTATCTCTTTGGATAGTTTTATTTAGAATTAAGATTGTTTAGCTGATTTGGTATTCCCAGTTCATTCAGGGCCAATTCATTTATAAGATCAAAAATGTCCATTAAGATTGAATGAAAAGAACAAAAATGGCAAATGTAAGTAAAATTCATTTGGGGAATAATAGGAGAATTGACCAATTAAATTTTGGGTACAAATAACAAATAAGATCAATTGTAACAAAGAGGTATAGGAGATTTTTTCCTCGAAATTGAATTTTGAAAGCCCAGATGAATGCAATGAGATTTAATGAAATATGTATTGCACTTTAAGAAGCTTTAACAATATTGAGTATAGTTTTACTTAATAGAAAATTATATTGCTCAATTCGTACATTCAGTTCCCGGAACCTAGATCATTTTTCATTTCTGCCTCTTTGGCCGTGTAACTGATATAATGCATTGCTGATTTGAGATCTAGCTGTATTCTCCTACTGGTGGTAGAATTTGGAAATATTTATAACATTCTGAGGCTATAGCATACAGCATGCCATCTTCCATCGCATGGAACATGTACTTATAGATTGCTATAAGTTAAAAAGTGTTGTTTTAGGCCATTTTAAAGACTCTTATGTGTCACCAAATAATTACCCCTGCAACTCCACCACCAGTGGCTTGCCTAATATGAAATGAGTGTCTTGTGTTTTTTCCCAAAAATGTATATTGAAAGAGCATATCAACTCCAATTATGGCAATTATTTATTCCTTGGAAAGACAGATAGTAAGTAGATCCTTTTGGTTTTGAAAGCATTTATTCCAATTTCTATAAAATGTACCTATTTTTTCAAGAGAAAAAAATGATGGGCCATGGAATTCATGTCAAAGTGTCTTTCAGCTTTAACTGTAGGAGCAAATAATAGTTTGCTAGGGGATTATTAGATTTGTTTTTCTTTTACAATATTGTTTAGTTTATTTTAGAAGAGTATGTGTTCTACCTGCTGCCTAGTTATGGTAAGGTTACAGCCCCAAGTCATCATGAATTTCTTAGCCTTTAATTTACCATGGGATTTTGTTTTATAATCATGAAGAAACATTAAAGGCCAGTTTCTTGGAAAGTGTTCTGCCACACAGCAGGTACGGATCATAGATGTGCTATTCCTCATGACAGAAAATTAATAGACCACCTTAATGGCCCTCTGATTTTTCCTGTTGCTCAAACAGCTGACTCAATCCCAATAGCTATAATTAAGCAAAGCAATCTGTCAAGGAATATTGCTGTTCCTGTTAATTTGGTAAACTACCATATTGGCCTTTCCTATTAAACTCTGTGGCCAACACACAATCTTGTAAGGTTTTTGCCAAAGCAAATGGTGAAGGAATAAAACTTTGAGTAACCATGTTGGGGAAGGAAGCTAAAGATTCACCTGGCTATTTTCAATTTTCAGAGTAGCATTGATGAGGCAAATAAAATGGAAAAAGTCTATTATGTTTGTGTTAGTGTCTGTGGAGGGGGGTTGTGTGACAGGAATAGAGAAACAGAGACAGTGACATACAGACAGACACAGGAAGAGATAGCAGAGATAGAGACAGACATAAAGAGATATGCTGAAGGATGGTAGCAGCATTGTTGTCTTCTGTAACCAAAGCTCACAATGGATATGTTCAAAGCTACTTTTTAAACTTGTGATCAATGCTTCAAGCCTTTTATTTCATTAAAGACTATTATCAGAGAGGCTAATTCTCTCTGATGTCCCCTCAGCTTCCTTCTATTGTCACCTTCACCTGTAGTCCACTTTAGTTAGGAAAGTCTTCCATGTTTGAGAACCACTTACTTGATATACAAAAATAGTTCCACCCTTGAGCTGGAGAGATAGCTTAGTGGTCTATTGGCCTGAATAACAAGTGCACAGACCCTGGTCGCATGTCCAGTATTGTATGTTGTGCTGGCCCTGGAATGCTGGGGGCATTGTATCAGCTGGAAACTGGGTGTGGTGGCACATGGCTGTAATTCCAGCAATGGGGAGGTTGAGACAGCAAGGTCACTCCTAGTCTGAGCTGCATAGCGATACCCTAAATAAATAATTAGATTTGAAAAAAAAGGAATAGTTCAACCCAAAGATAGGAACAATTTTATATTCATTGAGCTTACAAATAGCAACACACCATACAGCACAGTTACTATGTAATGTTTGTGCTTTGTTTCGGGAAGTAGATATTTCTGGAAGTACAAGGAAGTTAAGAGGATTCTAGAATAATGCCTAAGAATTTACATACTGTGTATTTAAAAAAGTGCTACCGTGACTGTCCAGCTAGAGATTTTATGACAGCCCTCCTCCTGAGATTCTCATGAATAAGAATTGTAAAACTCAGTTCTTTCTGACTACACATGGTTTTTAATATGCAACATTATTACTCAAATAAGGATGTGTGGTTATTAGATGATTGACATGACTATTAGGCATTTTTTCTTTTTATGTTATATTTACCTATCAAGCACTTATAAGCATAATATCATTTATTCTATGCTTTCTTCTACTACTATAGTTTGGTATCTAGTATTTATTTATTTATTTATTTATTTATTTATTTATTTATTTGGCGGAAGCAAGGATTGAACTCAGGTCCTTGCGCTTGCCAGGGAAGCACTTATTCCACTGAGCCATCTCCC
>NDGN011135165.1:0-32119 GCA_002564285.1 Tympanoctomys barrerae | reverse complement strand
ACACACACACAGACACACACACACAGACACACACACACAGACACACACACACAGACACACACACACACACACAAATAAATAAATAAAAAATTAAAAAAAAAAAGGCTGTCCTCCAGGGGCTCCAGCTGCCTCAGCCTCTGCCTTTGAAGCTGGGCCCCGACGGCTCCTTCTCACCACTGCACCTGGGCTAGTGCTGGGGAGAAACCCCAGGGGGAGGAGGTGATGGGACCTGGGGCGGGGGGGCTTGGCGCAGGGCCACATTGTGGCATCAGGGCCAGGGGCCTGGGCTCAGTGAGTGCTGGGAAGCAGAGGGTTGAATGTAGCAGCCTGCTGACACCCCTTAGACTTTGTGGAGCACCACACTTCCTACACAGGAGGGAAACCGAGGCTCAGAGGGACTCCCCAGGGTGCAGAGCAGGTGAGAGGGGCCAAACTCCCCTGCAGACCCCCAGGATGGGACTCTCCTGGCCCAGCAATCCTGGGCCCCTCCCTAGGGGGCTCTCAGGAGGCCAGGAGCCTCCCACCCTTCTTTGTTCCACTCACAGAGGCCCTTGGCAGCTCTCTCTCCACGGCTGGATGAATCCTGAAATTCTCTTTCCATTAAAAATAAATGCCCCATTTTATCTGCCTGAAATGGCTCTACTCTCTGATTGTCTTTTCCACGATGCCATATATGGAAAACTATAAAGTCATAATACAACTATTAATCCCCTGTATCTGCTTGTACCTAATTTTTATTAAAAATATCTCATGCTCCAGCTGCCTTGTAAATTGTAGCGAGGTTGGAAAGTCTGCTGTGGGGCTGGCTGGTCAGCAGCACGTTGAGCAGACAATTCTCCTCGAGACCCAGGCTGGGGTGCAACGTGGGGGTGCAGCCAGGGACGCAGGCTGCGCTGGGCCCGGTGGGGGCCACACGGCTCACAGGTGCCCGCCTGCCCCTGGGCCTGGGGTGCTCTGGGCTGGGGGACTACTACCCAGGAGCTCAGGGGCTGCTAGTGACAGGTTCTGGGCAGACTCGGGCCACTGCCCTAGTCCGGGGCCCATGGCTCTTACGTGGGCAGTCAGCTGGCCTCTGGAGGGGCAAGGGCAGGGGCAGGGGCATGGAGTGGCTGCAGCGGCCCAGGCTCTGCTTCTGTAGCAGGCTGACCATGCCCCGTGGCCCCATCTCCCGTGAGGATTAGACCGTGGCTCTTCTATCCCTGGATGGACAGCTGTCTCCCCTCCAGGGCTCCTGCCAGAGGCCTGGAGACAAGGCCCGGGGCTCTTTCTCATAGCCCATGCCCTGCCTGGCTGCTGTGAAGGGACAGGAGCTGCCACGGGGGCTGGAGTGATGCCAGGAGTTGTGGGAAGAACTCTGGAGTGCGTGGCAATGGTGTAGGCAGAGTGAGGAGGGCCAAGGGCCAAGGGCAGAAAAGTGTCCGAAGGGCTGCAGGATGCGGCAGGAGGCAAGGCTGTCACCGCCACTGCAGGGAGCATGGCCCTGAGCCTGCAGAGGGCCCAGAGGCTCTGCCCGCCACGCTCCCGCCGTGTGTGTTTCCACACTCACAGTCTCCCTAATCGGCCCTTCGAGGAACTGTGGTCCTTTCAACAAGGACCCCGATGCGCTCTGCCAGGGACGCGCTCTCTGCAGAGGTGGAGCCTGGAATCCTGCAGGCTCCCCAGGGCCACTCTCCACGCACAGCCCAGAGTCAGCCTCCCTGCAAGGCTGGCTGGAGCCGCTGCCTGGGGCCACAGCTGGGGTGTCTGGGGAGGAGTGGAGCCTGGGAGTTTTGTGGATCAAAGCCCAGGGTGCTCATGCCCTGTCCCCATCCAGGGCCTTGGGGTCACTCAGGCTCAGGCGCCTCTCTCGCCTTGCGGCCTCCCCTGCTGCCTGCTCCGTGGGCACTGTGCCCCAGCATGCCCAGTTGCAGCACCCACAGCTCCGCGCAGGCTGGTCCTGGAGAGGCTCCCTTCCTGCCGGCCTCCTCTGGGTGGCCATCCCAGCAGCCACAGGCAGGAGCGCCATTCTTTCATTCTGTTTTGGTTTGGGGAGCTTGCTCTTGAGCACTTGCCTCGTGTTTGTAGTCGTGCTGGCTGTGGCACCCACGTGCTCACGTGTTCAGGTTCCGCCAATGGAGGGTCAAAAACATTGAAAACAGTAAGTGCATCCGACTGAATGCGCGCTCATCTCCGCCGGCAGCCCTGCGCAGCTCCGTATAACAGTCCCTGGTGTGGGCTGCAGCAGCGTCAGGCACGTGAGCGCGAGGTAGCCCCCGTGGAGATGCGCCACAGCAGGGGCGCTGCTGTCGGTGGGGTCCTGGGCCACGACCCAAGGTCCCTAGCCACAGGAGGGATGCCTGCCTGTATGCATGCGTGGGGTTGTCTAGGGTTCAAGGCCAGGCCTAGCAAGGCATACACAGAGAGGCCTCCGCAGAGCACAGGTCAGCAGGATGCAGAAGAGGGAGGCTTGCTAGGCTCTCCACCTTGAGCCACTACAGGGCCCTGTGGGGCTACGTACCCAGAGAGTGGACATGCGGAAGCCGCACTGCAGATGCCCACCACACCACTTGGACAGCTGGTCAGCTCTGCCCAATGGACCAGCAGCAGGGGTGGTGGGCCAGGCTTGGTGGGGGCCGTGCCTGCGCGCTGGAACCCGAGCCCCAGGTGTCTGGGGCCACTGCCTCCTCTGCTGGGCTGGGACATGACACACACAGACTTGGGGCTCCCCTGCCAGCCTCCAGTGCACACCTTGTGCTTTGCTCCCTCAGGGTGCCCAGAGGTGGGGTGACTGGTATATGCCGGGCTCCCTGTCCCCAGGCCAGGCCAGTGAGCACGGCAGCCTGGGGGTGGCAGATGATATGCTCCAGCTGCTTCCAGGTGGGGCCTGCTCCCCACTGCCACCTCTCCTCTGCCCCCTCTGGGGTCCAGCCACCATTCCAAGAGGAGGGACCCCTAGCCGGTCTTGGGGTGCAGGCAGGGGTGCAGAGGCTTTGGGCCTCCTCTAAACCACACCACCCTTGAGACCTTCAGCTTCTGGGCTCGGCCCCCACGAAGCCCCTGAGGCCACTGCCTGCTTATCCAACACACACAGGGACGTAAAAACCGATTTCCCGCAGAAACGGGGCCTTAATCGACATTTCCCTTTTATGAACAGTTTTATTGCAAAGTAGATTTCCTGCAGCCAATTCCATCAGCGACCCCTGGAAGGCTCCACGCACTGCTGCGCTGCCTGCTTGGCCTTCGAGGAGCCTGCTAATTGGGAGGGAGGTGCAAGGTGGGGGCGGCCACAGCCCAGTGTGGACCTGTGCCCAGGCCAGCCCTCACCCATCCTAGGGACCTCTGGCTTCCCAGGCCTAGTAACACCGAGGACAGCTCAGGGGAGAGTGCTGCGGGGGGCTTTAGCACAGCCCCTTGCAAAGGCGTCTGAGTCCTCCTGGCCGGCCCCACATGTGCAGGTCCCAGTTTCTCCCATTCAAGGGCAGGAGGTTTGCAGGCAGGGACAGGCCTATTTGGCCAGGCCCCCACACCCAGACACAGGCAGCTGCAGACAGGTGGTTCCACACCAACACCTGGCATCTGTGGCTTTCGAAGTGAGCCCTGAGCTGTGTGGGACACAGGCCTGGGGCGAAGTCAGGAGACAGGAACAGCAGGAAATGCAGATGGTGATGCAGATGGGGTTGGGGAAGCTGGGGGCCGCGGGCTCTACTGGGTCCCAGGAGCCCACAGAGGCCCCCTCGAGTGGCCGACACTCCCTGCCCACCTCAGCTCACACATTGTAGACCTGGGTGCCATCCAGGGAGGTTACGACCTACCAGAAGGAGGACACTTTCTGGGAGGCCTCGCATGCTGAATCCTGTAGCAACTCAGCGAGCTGAGAAAATGAAGCTCCAAATGACCCCTCCTCTGTGCGAGCGAAACATCAGTGCAGCTGGGATTGGCATGCAATCTCTACCCACAGTCTTACGGCACTGTTTTTGGTCTCAGTTTTCAGGGTGAAGAGTCTCTTAGGCCTCCAGCCACTGTTGCCATGACAAGATGCTCTTGGCTGCATCAGGCAGCAAGGCTGCACTGCGCCCAGTAACAAGCATGCCCAGGCCTCCGCGCTACATGAGGCTGATTCTCGTCCCCCTCTCACTCCTGTAGCGGGTTCCCACATAGCAGCTGTCCCAGTGAAGGGTGAGCTCTGACTCTTCCTGCATATACGCCTGTCCTTGTCTAAACCATAAGGGGGGTGCCAAACAGCAGCTTTCGTTGTGGCTCCTGGAGGCGAGATGGCCACTGCTGTGCTTCGGTGGCCAAAGACATGTGGCTGCCAGGTCCGACTCCGCCTGTCTTCCCGTCAGGGACTTGAGTGGCTACCCAAGTTCGAGTCCACCCCAAGCAGTCGTGTTTGCTTTGTGTTTAATAGCAGTTATTCTGGGGCGAACAGATTAGGAATCTATGCCTGTGATCTCTGCTACATCAAACCCAGCTCAACATAGGTTCACCGGAAGGTTTTCATGTTCTTTATGTAACAAGAAGTTTGGAATAGAGTAGGTAGCCCCAGAGAGTATGGTGCCCCCACTGTCCTCAGATGTCCAGGTCTTTCTGTCCCTTGTTCTACCTTCCTTAATGTAGCTTCTGTCTTTCTGTTTACTGCCTCAGGGTCAGAAGATGGCTGCATAACCTCCAGCATCACATCTATGCTTTGGTCAGGAAGGAAGGGCAGAACAGAGGACGGGCAGAAGTGAAGGGCCCAGAACTGTGTGCCTGGTCATTCCTGGCTTCAAGGGGACCTGGGAAGCCTTTCCTTGTGGAAGGGGAGTTCCTTGGAGCAAGGCCAGTGCCGTGGGCTCCAATGGCAGAGGCTGAGGGGTCATTCTGGATGACCTCCTGCAGCACCATCACTACTAGTGTCTTCACAGGAGCAACCATCTGTCCCCTCAGCTCACTTCTTTGAACATGAGAAGTCACATCCCGCCTACCTGCATGGTCACAGAGACGGCCTGAGCTCTAGCTGTGGGCAAGGTGCCTGTGTTCCTGTTCATGCCTGCAGCTGGACTTGCCTCGGTGTCTTAAGTCTGTCCCAGAAGACCTGGGTGCTGAGCCAGACCACCCTCCTCATGCCGAGGCACAGCAGCCAGCACCCAAAGGGGCACGGAGGTTCAGGTTCTCACGGGTCAGTCCGGGACTGCTGGCCAGGCCAGGTGGCGTGCGGGAGCAGAGGCACATGGCCCCAGGGGCACAGCGGGGCAGCACCAGGGACCAGGTCCTTGGGCCCGGCCGGGGGCCACAACATAGATTTGCGGCTTGGTCCATGGGCCTTTGCCCCTGGGCCCTGGACTCCGCAAACCCTTGCGGCCGGGGGGAGGAGGGGGCATGGCGGCTGTGCTCCCTGTGTGCCCCAGCCACTCATGCCCAGCTGGCACCCGGAGGGCACAGAGCTGGCTTCCTTTCTGGTGCCCAGCACCATTTATCTGCCTCGACCCCAGTGGACATCAGGCGTGGGGCCAGGAGGGCCCAGGCCCCTGCTCACGGCAGCCCTGTAGTTAACAGGACACTGAGCCTGCTTGATTAGTCTTTTTTTTTTAATTAAAATACAGGCGCCTTCCAGGCAGTTGGGCAACTGCATGAAACTCAGCAGTTCTCCCTGTTTATTTAGGGTGACTTGGAGCGGTGGACAGTCTCGTTACCATCTGCGAATACCAGAGCTGCATCCTTGTGCTGACACATCCCACAAGTGTGGCTGTGGGCACCCCGGGAGCCAGGAGGAGGAGGGTACGCCACAGGCCAGCCCAGCCTGCCACAGTGGATCAGGTGGCACCCAGGCCTCACAGGGCTGGTGGGCCCCATCCCATGTCCGGTGTCTACGCCTCTGCAGCTTATTACTGCTAGAAGAGGACAGTTACGTATGTGGAGGCCCCGTGGGAAAGACCCCACGGACTCCCTCATGTCTCACCCAACTCGGCTGTCCACCCACATGCCCAGGCACCCGCTGACTTCCCTGTGAAGACTCCAAGTCAGGACAGGGGTGACAGGATGGCCACAGAGCATCTCCGAGTCTTCGGGGTCAGCCCAGTCTCCCAGGCATGTGAAGAAACTTTGAGGTTCTGGGGAGCGAGCCCCATTACCCAGGTCCCCTGACTGGACCTCTGACTTGGGGACCAGAGCAGCATTTAAATCCTTGCAATTCTGAGGTCACTTTTGGTGGTTGGGCCTGACCCAAGTGGGGTGGACAGACACTAAGTCATCAGGTGGCACTTGCAAGCATGCACCTGCGGTGCGAGTCGCCTCCCTCTAGCGGCCAGTGGGGTCTGTGCCACTGCTGCCCGTGCCCACTGTTGCCCACTGCCGTGCCAGCCTCCCCACGCTGGCACAGGATGCCAGGTTTCAGGTACCGCGGAGTCCTGCGCTGGTCATCTGAGGCAGGCAGCAGGCATGCAGAGGACCGACAGGGAGTCGGGAGCCAGACTCGGAAGGCGGGCAGGGGCCTGGGCGATGAGAAAGGCCCCGCGTGCCCACAGGGCCGTGCAGCTGCAGGGCTCCCGACAACCTGCCGCCGCCCAGGGCCATCACAGCTGCCCTTCCTTCAGACTGCTAAGATCGAGGGAGCCGGGACCAGGCCAGGAGCACAGCACACCACAGAGCGCCTCTGGAGGGAAAGGCCCCCAGAGCTGCCGGAGGAATCTGACCGGAAGACCTCCTACGCCATGTTGATGTTGCTCAAAAGCCCTCTGAGGCTCTCTGCGCCCTTGTCCCATTTCCTAGTGTGCATAAGGGCCCTATGTCCAAGCCCCCCTGTGCTTCCAGACTTTCCCCTGAGCCCTGCCCGCTGTTTGGCCCCCTGGTCATGTCCAGTCTCTCTCTGCTCAGCCTGACACAGGCGCCTCCTTCCCACTTGAAGGCTGAGCTGTGGGAATGGGGGAAAACAGCGCTCACAGGCACTGCCTCCTCGCGGCCCTGCAGGGCCTCGGCATAGGTGGGCGGGGTCGCCTGGGCTGGCGGGCCATGTGGGAGTGGATGGCAGCCCGCCCTGGGCTTGGGGGGACATCTGCGTGGGGGAGGGAGGGGAGGCCTGGACTGATGGGGCTGTGGGGTGTGACCTGAAGGCCCCTGGGGAGCGTTGCCAGGCAAGCACACCCAGAGTGCCTGGCAGCCCATAGGACAGTCCCCTAGGTCGGGGCCCTGCCAGAGAGGAGGATGAGTGGGGCCCTCAGAGGACCCCAGGCCGGGGGAGGGGTGGGCTAGAGGGACTGCTGCTCAGCGGGGGCATTGCAGACCCTGGACTCCCGGCCCTTGCCCAGCTGCTGTCCTGCAGGCGGGGACACTGGTGGCTGAAGTGTGCTCCTGCATACCCATGTGGCCCTGGGGACCAAGGAGACTCTCAGGGGCCAGAGCAAGCTAAATCAGGGCTCTGTCCACTGGAGCCTCTGCCAGCCCTGGATGCTGGGGTGGACAGCACGTCACAGCCAGGGCTGGGGCCTTGTGTGTGGCTGGAGGGCTTCTGGGAGTGTCAGCGTGTCGCTGCTGCCGAACCTCATCTCTAGCACGCCTTCCTTTCATCCTCATGTGTGACAGCCAGGAGGGTCCCTGCCCCCAGGAGCCAGGGCCTGGGGCTGCTCTACGCACTGCATGCCAGCCCCACTGTGCTGGATGAGTCAGAATAAATTAGCATGCTAACAAGCACAGAGCAGAACCATCTGGACGGCACTGTCAGGAGGCGCCAAGCTGGCTGCAAAGCCGTGCCGACGCTCCAGCCTGGTGCCCCCCAGCCTCAGACGCTGGCATCTGGGCATGGACAGGGAGTGGGCTCCTTCTTTCGGGCTGTGGCCCATGTGGTCTGGGCCCTGCAGGCAGTGGAGACAGCCAGGAAGGGGTAGAGCCAGGAGCTGACCTCAGGCTGGACAGCTGGGGGGCCAAGGGAGGCTGCTCGGGGGATGTTGGGGCTGGGACACTGGCATCAAGGTGGGGAACCTGCCCACCCCTGGGTGCAGATGCTAGAATGGGGGCACACACACACAGAGACAGGTAGGGACTCACAGAGAAACACCCAAAGACAGACTCACACAGCAACAGACACAGGTACACAGCCTCTGTCACACACACACACACGCACGCACGCACGCACGCCCCTCTGGCTCTAACGGTGTGCCCCTTACCTGGAAGGACGCAGGAGCACTGCAGAAGCACTTGGGAATCGGCGTCTGTGAACACTGGCTCTGTGTGGCGTCAGTGTGCCCATTTTGAAGGCTGGCTCCATGCGCCAAACAAGCCAAACCCTACAGCCTCGGTTCCCTGCTTGATGCGGCTGATGCAGCTGAGTCTGGCTGCAGATGCTGGCATCCAGAGCGTGAGGCCCGGGACAGTGGAGTATTCTGCACAGGGGCTGCCTTGCGAGAGCAGCCCTTGTCCAGGAAGCAGCTGAGCTGCTGCTGGGGACGAGAGTGGCCTTTACGGGGAAAGGCTGGGAAGGACCAGGGAGGAGAGAGATGGGAGAGCCAGAGGGGAGGGCCCGGGCTCAGCATTGGCCAGGAGGCAAGGCTGCTGAGGTGAGTGGCAAGCTCGTCCAGGGGCAAGGAGACCTCAGACCCTGGCTGCAGGGTCCCCTCTGGAGCAGCCAGCAGTTCTGAGAGTCCAGAGGTCAGGAAAGGTTGCACTTTGATCTGATTGCTGCCCAAAGGAGTGCAGGGTTGGGGGAGTCTGGCTCAGAGCCTAGGGCAGGAGTGGGAGGAGGGGCGATCCCAGAAAGCCACGGAGGGGGGGGACCTGGGCCTGGGGTGCGCTCATCCAGGCTCTCACTGCCCTCTGTCCACGTCATCCGGGCTCTCACTGCCCTCTGTCCACGTGGAGCTGCAGAGGGGGTCTATCCCTGGTGGCTGCAAAGCAGGCATGGTCCTGGTGCAGAGGTGCTGCCTGGCAGGGCAGCCCATCACTCTCTGGCTCAGATGGGGCTGCTCATTCAGAAGCTGCAGAGTCAGGCGCCAGCCTCTCCCAGGGCGGTGTGGAGAGGCCTTCTTAGGCTGGAGGCCCTGCTCTTGGCTGAAGAGGGGCCTTGCCTTGACCTCCAAGGTCTCTGCTCTGCCGCCTCCCCAAGGGCAGGACAGTGCTGGACACCAGAAGCTGAGCCCCCACGCACCTGTCATGTTGGGACCCGCCAGCCGCTTCACTGTCACACAAGCTTCACTATCCAATCAAGCACCAACGGAAATGAGCGCTTGCCTGGCAAGCGCAGGGTCTTGAATTCAATCTCGGGTACTGCAAAAAGGAAAAAAAGAATTAAGCAAAAACATAACTTCACATAACCTGAGATTCAGGGCATTTCAGCCATTGTTTGCTGTGGTATTGCCTACACTTCTTTGCTTTATAGATTAAGACGATACGTTCCTTGCTGCTTAACGGTTAACTTTACAGGCTGCTGTGCCTTTCTCGGGCATCAGTGTCATGTTACCCTTTTCCTCTCTCATTGTTTCTTAACTGCATCTGAGGCTCATCTTATCAACACCCTTTATTTATTTATTTCTTGACCTGACACGTCGCTCTCTTTCCACGACACCCGGGTGCCTCATTTTTGGTGCACCCCAGGAGGGTGCCAATTCAACTCTCTGTTGTTGCAGTGGATGTGTATTCGTGCTTTGCTTTCCTGCTTCAGCCTTTGGCTTGTGAGGGCTCGTGTCTTTCTTAGTGCTTTGGAAGGCCTGGTTCTCCTTTATATTCTCTTTGTGGCAAATTCTAAGTTTAAGATGTCTTTTTAAACATCTTTGTTGAGGTACAATTAGCATTCAATGAACTATACAGTATTTAAAGTGGGCGATTCTGGCAAAAACATGCCCAAGTCTGAGGCGCGTGTGCTCCAGGTACCTCCCCGACCTGCGGCCCGTCTTCCTGCGGCCCTCCTTTTGCCAAGGGTCTTTCCTCCCAGGGACCCTGATCTGCTGCCGGCCCAGGTTAGCGCTCAAACTCGAGCCCACAGCAGCGCACCCTCCGCACGTGGGCCTTCGGATGGTTTGCCTGCACTGAGAATGCCGAGACCCTCTGTGTGCCCACAGCTCAGCCCCACGAGCAGCATCCCGTGCAGGGACGGAGGACAGCGGGGGCTGCGCCTGTCGGGCACACTCAGTGTTCGCAGGTGGGGGCTGCACAGTAAGGCTCATGAGCACCTTTGTGTGGGCATCAGCTTTCCTTCTCCCAGCTGAACGCTGAGGGGTGGTGTGGCTGGCTGTGGGGTAGGCATAAGTTTAATTTAATAAAACCCTGCTAAGCTGATCCCAGAGTGCTTGTGCCCCATTCCTGCCCAGCGTAGAGAGTCCTGGCCACCTGTGCTGAGCGTGCTGGCCTGACTGTCCCTGTCGGCATGCAGAGGTGACCAGAGTGGCCTCTGTTGGCTCCTGAATGTCATCCACAGTGAAGTGTTTGTTCTGACATCTTGTTCCTCTCTCTGTCCCACCTCTTGTTCTGCCCTGGGGCAGACAGAACCCAGGCTAACGTAAGGGCTGCTACGTGATCATGCCGGACTCCTGCGGGCTCCGAACCGCCCGCAGAGCCGAGTACTAGGTGAAGACTTCCAGGCCGGATGAAAGAAGCAGCCGTGCGTTGCTTATAAGAAGCAAATCTTCAATACAAAGTGACATATGAGTACAGAGAGATGAGTGGAAGGCTAACCGGGATTTCGCAGCAGTGTCAAAGTACAGTTTGGAACAAAGAATATTGAGGGAATAAAGGTCGTTTCATAAGGAAAATGCTATCAACCAATCAAGAAGTGATAACAATTATAAATGCTTATAAACCTAGTGGCAGCTCAACACACCTCAAGCACTGGTAGAACTTAGGAGAAGGAGGCGCCGCTGCAGTTAGAGCCGTCTCTCCATGATTGAGGGGGAAAACTGGAACAAGCCTGTCGAAGGCAGCCGTGAGCTCCACCAACCTACTAGACCGGGAGACATCCAGGACGAGCTGCAGCAGCACAGAACGGCTGTGTGTCTTCAGCGTGCGTTTGCCAAGGCGGGCCACAGCACAGGCCCGGGTCGCGTCTCCACAGGTCAGTGAAGGTTCGTGGTACACAAGGGGCTCTGCTCTGGCCACAGCTGGGATTTTATAAGTAGGCGAAATCTGCAAGACTGGCAGATGTTCCACACACACTTTTATGTGTCTCGGGCCCCTTCCTCACTATGGGTTCAAAGCACCCGGCAATTTAAAGGAGCAGAGCTTTATTTTGACTCAGAGTTTCAGATGTTTAGTCCATTCTTGCAGGCTTGAACACTGCAAGTCCTTTTGCTCAAACAGGGAGACAGAAGCCCCTTCCTGGCCAGGCCCTTCCCGGACACACCCAGGCCCCTCCCCGGGCGCCGTCTTCTTCCAGCCCAGCCTTCCCCCAACAGCACGATGGGCAGCCTGGAGCTAACCAGTGCACAGTCTGATCACCTTCCAACACACTGGTAGCTTTTGGGGGACAGTTTTGACCTAAACTATAACACCACAATCATCAAATACCAGTGGCTCAAGGAAGAAATTAGAAAGTACCCTCAAGTATAAATGAAAGTGTAAGGGCCAGGGATATAGCTCAGTGGTATAAACACCTGCCTGGCAAGCACAAGGTACTGAGTTCAATTCCCAGTACTGGTAAAGAAAAAAAAAAAGTATAGCCACTATCCAGGCCTTAGCAGAACACATAACTGAAAATGCTTCAGCTTTGGAAGAAGGGAGACCTTAAGTCAATGGCTACATCCTTCACGCTGAAAAACAGAGTAAGAGCAAGTCAACCCCACAGTTAGCAGAAAGAAGGAAACAACAGAGATCCATAAAATAGAAAACAATGCAGTACAAAAAGAACAGAGAAAACAAAACCAGAAGCTTGTCGTCTGGGATGCTCAATGAGATCGCTAAACCTCTAGTCAGATTTGCCAGAAAAGGAGGGAAACACAGATTATGAGCCCCACAGGGGTCTATTTCTGGACGTTCCCATTTAATATTTTTAGGCTGCAGCTGGCCGAGACCAGCGGGGAAAGGGAAAGTTAGAGCAGCAGCGCGGCCGGGCCGAGCTAACCCTTCCGGGAAGAATGCCACCTGCTGGGGACAGTTCGCCTGGGAACCACCAGCCATCCACAGAAGTTCCCGCCAGGCTCCCAGGACGTGGGAGTGGCAGAAGCAGCTCCTGACTCATCTTGTGCGGCTGCTGTTGCCCAGACACCAACACTACACAAATGCATTACCAGAAGGGAAACCAGAGCCTGACGTTGCTCATAAACATGGGTGCAAAATCTGCAGAAAATATTAGCTAATTGGTCCCCAAAACATATAAAATGTGCAAGTGGGACAGAGCACAGGTCCCAGCTCTAAGACCTCACACACGCAGCCAGCTGTATGACAGGGACAGGGACACATACGACACAAAAGAGCGAGGAGGCCCACCACTGCAGGCCCCCATGCGGGGCGCGGACCTGGACCGGCGAATGGCCCTCATGCCCACTAACCTAATGTACCACATTGCTGGTGCATATCAAAGCCGAGGAACTCAGAGAAGAACACAGGAGAGATTCAAAGCGACTGTTCTTTGCCAGTGGGTCAGTAGGCACCTGACCCACGAGTGACAAAGTGTTGGTCAGTTGGGCTTCATTTCATTTGCAGATGCCTGCCCTGTTGGGGGGGCAGCCACGGGAAGTGTGGTCTCCGGGGGCCTGTTCACTTGCTTTGGGACAAAACAAAGGCAGGGAAGCGGTCAGTTACAAGTCAAGCGCTGCCAGGCCTGGTCTCCTGGGCTAGCTGCGTGGGCTGTGCGTCAGAACTCCTTTTCTGCTGGGCGCTGAGCGCAGTGTAGCCAGCCTGTCAACTTTTGTCCAACAAGCATAAAGAAAATCCGCACTCAGCAATAAGAAAACAAACATCCTGATTAACAATGGGAAAAGATCTGGAGAGAAAGAGTTCCCCAAGGCAAACAGATGGCCAATAAGCATATGAAAAGATGTTCAGAGCCATTTGTTACCACAGAATTGCAAATGAGAACGATGAAATCCACTAGGCCCAACAGAAAAGAAGGGAAAAAGAAAAATAGCCAACACCAAATGCTGACAAGGACGTGGATGTGGAGCAACAGGAACTCCCACTCCTGGTCAGCCACTTGGGCCGCCCTCCAGAGGCTTTTTACCGAGGGAGTGTTTCCTTACCGTAAGAGGCAGCACTTGTATGCCTTGGTGTCTATCCAAGTGGTTTGAAAGCAATGTCAACACGGAAACTTCCACATGCATGTTTGTGGCAGCTTTCTTCACAGTCACCCCGCACTGGAAACCACCCAGGGTCTTTGTAGGTGACCAGGGAAACACTGGCCCACCTATAAAAACAGCAATTTCCAGGCAGGGAACCATGACAAATGACACTGCATACCTTAGGGCTCTGCAACCTGGAGGGACCTTTGGGATGCATGTATTTTAAAAGACAACCCAGAGGTCACAGGCCCCCAGGAAGGATCTCTGGCAGGCTCTGGAGATCTGAGGGCGCCAGGAATGTAGGACACAAGCTCGCAGGAGACAGCTGCCCTGGCCACCCTGGGGACCGAAAGCCAAGGACCTGCAGCAAGCACCCCGCGGGGGCCAAGGTGCTTCCCTTTGGTGTGAGGATTCCCAGCAGGTGCCACAAGAGACCGCAAGCTTGAGTCAGCACGTGTGCGCACCTGCATGTGTGTGCGTGCCTTCATCATGGGGGCAGGCTCCCCTTGAGGGAACTCAGAGCTCACAGGGGTGGAAGTGGGCCCAGCTCTGCCCCACTCCTGAGCCTAGGTCCAGCTCTGACACCATCCTGCAAATCACAGGGTGCGGTAGGATGCCTACTGGGTGCCTGTAGTGAGGAAGGGCTGGAGAAGCCCTGGCCTCCAGGAGGGGCTCATCCGAGAGATGCCAGAGCTGTCTGTGTCCAGAGCTGTGACGTCTGAGCAATAAAATATTGCACAGTATTGGATTTTAACACAGATATAAAATAAATACGTGTTGTCAGGAAGGTAAGTAAATAACTTCATAAGCTAAATGGAAAAGAAAAGTCTCCCAAGTAGAAGAATCCCGCGTCGTTTGTGTGGATGAAGGCCGTAAATCCCCACTCCTCAGTGGAACCGGGGGAGGTGGCGCTCTTCCCAGAATGCAGCAAGGTAGATGTGGGGACGAGAGTCTGCCCTGAGCACACCTGGCAGCCAGGTGCCACGGCCAACAGCAGCTGTGATGGGTGGGACCATGTCGGCACCCTGTGTCTCTGAAGGGCATGATGGTGTGACCCCAAATGTGCGGCACCAATTGCTCCCTGGAAGGAATGCTGCCGAATTTCTGAGTCACTAGCTTCAAGACTGTCAAGGTCATCAAAGCCAGGAAGGCCTGAGAAACTGTCACAGCTGAGAGGAGCCCACAGAGACACTGTAGCCAAATGTCATGTGGGTTACTGGGCCAGGAAAGGAACATGTGGGAAAGAGAAAGAAATCCGAGTGGAACGCCGACTGTCGATACCAGCGTGTCTGTGGTGAAGGCACAGTGAGGGGAGATTCGTAACGGAAGCTGCAACGGCAGTGGAGGGCCCGTGCTGGCTTCTCATACGCCTGTCAATCCAAGGCTGTGTGGAAGTACAGGGTCCCCGTGAGACATGGACATGCTTGTGGCCATGGGTGACAGCTCTGCGGAGTGAGGTGCAAGACATGAGCTCAGCACAGGGAACATGGAGCCCCACAGTCATTGTCACAAAGCACCCTGAGGTCTGGTGTCGAGTCCCTGTGTTGGGGAAGACATGCGTGTGTTTTCCATGCGGCTGAAGCAGGAGTTGTCCCACCGGCCACACGCACACCTTCCAGTTCACACAGCCTGTGCCTGTCTCCAGGTGGCTGAGAAAGCGTGGGGTTGGCTGTGGCAAGGTGTGGAGGGGCTCAAGATCACGGGCAGAACCCTCCACCCTCAGCAGCGGCTCTGGGGGCTACAGGCAGAGGTCCCCCTGCTTGTGCATTAAAAGCCCTTGAAGACATGGGTGTGCTCAGGCCCCTAGATCTCAGGCAGGAGATGTGAAGGTGCCATGACCCTCCCTCCCCTTTTAGAATCAGGGTAGCCTGGGGCAGGGGTGGTTCAGTGGTGCAGCAGTGCTTAGCAAGGGTGAAGCCATTCATGTCATCCCAGCACCAAAAATACAGAAGTCCGGACAACGAGAGTAAGGACTCTGATTTTGTAAGAAGGGCACATCCTCAGCCCATAAAGCAAGCAACGCAAGGAGCCAAGAAGCAGAGAGCTTGCTCCCAGCTTGCCCTGCGGATGGCACACCACAGTCGTCTCTCTCAAGGATGGGCCTCCACGGGGGTGAAGGGCTGGAAGAGGGTGGCATGGGATAAGAGCAAAAGGGACTCTGGAGCCCTGGCGTGGCCTTGGTCGGATGAGAGCCACTGCCGGGAGCCACTGAGGCTGGACGTTGATCCTGAGTGGGAGGGCAGGATGACGCCTGGGTGCCTAAGCAGTCCGGCTACCCCAGTCTTGAGAAAAACATCCTGTCTGGACATTGTAGGCTATTAGTTGCTAGCAGCTGTGTCTTGTAACCTTGCAGAGGTGTAAATAGACGCCCCTTCTGTTGTGCTGGAGGTCTTTGTTTCTCCAGGCGGATGGGCCGCGCCCTGACTCAGCTCTTGTCTCCCTGTTTATCTTCTCCTCTTTCCTGCTGCCATTTCTCCCTGGGGTACAGCAGCTCCATGGAGAGACCAGTGGGTCTCTACATGTTACCAGCAAACCAAAGGGGACTTGAGGGAACGTGAATACCAGTCACCACCTTGGGAAGCTACAATTCTAGGGAGGCTGCTGTGTTTCTCTCAAGTTCAGGGCTTAGTTTTTGGTTCTCAACCCTTCTACCATTTCTGTCTTTGATTATTTATTTATTTGAGTTTTTTATTTTTGAAACAGGGTCTCACTGCGTACTTTAGGCTGGCCTTGAACACACAGCAATCCTCCTGTCTTGGCCTCCCAAGCGCTGGGAATTTTGGTAATTTAATTTGATCTTTCTCACATAGTATCCGTGTCCCGCTGCTGTGCCCACAGGGAGCTGCCAGGCGTCTGCCAGTGCCCCTGCACTTCTGAGGCTTGTTCCCATTCTGTCCTGGCTCACCAGGGTAGTTTGCCACAACCCATGTGAGAGGGCCCCCGTGCATGTGACCGCACAGCTTGTCACCGGCCTGGAAAACTTGACTGCTGCTTCTTTAAAATTTGGAAGTAGTTTCAAGCTTAGCACAAAGTTGCAGAAATAGCAATTTCTATTTTTTGTTGTTGTCTTTGCTTCCGACACCAGAGATGGAACTCGGGACCTTACACTTGTCAGGCTGATGCCGCTGAGCTATCTCCCCGAGAGCTGGGAAATAGAAGCACTACCCGGGGCTGCCACCGGCCGCCGGCGTCCACCTCTGCCGTCTGCTGTTGGAGTCCTGGCGATGGAGCTCTGTCCCCGGCTGGGCCGCCTGCTTGCCAGCTTGCCGACCCATATCTGATCTGCTTTCCCCTCGTCCCATGGTGCCCTCGATTCCTTGCTGTGTCTCTTCTCTGAGACTGGCACACTCGGTGCGGAGAGAGTGGGGACAGTGGTCTGGGCGCCGCGCCCCAGAGCCCCTCGTCCTCCCCAGTGTCCCTGTGGCTTTGCTTCTTGTGCCTGTGAGGCCGTGCCTGCCTTTGGAACTTGCTAGCCTCTGACATTTAGGCGAAGCCCCTAACCTTTTCCATCCCTTCAAAGCCATCACGATGGCGTCAAGCTCCTGCCCCCCGGCCTCCAGGGCCTGCCTGTGAGCTTCAGGCGTGGCTTGAGGACCTGCACTCTGACCCGCTGGACTACTGCCCTCTTCCCTGCTCAGGAGCGTCTGCTGTGTCCTGTTAGAGCTTCTGACTTGAGTTCTGCCACCTGCCACCTTGCTTCTGCTTTGCACTTGAGCAGTGTCCCCCAGCTGGGTCCTGAGAGGCGTTTCCTGGGTTTATTCCTCCTGCCAGACCCCGCTCATCCAGAGTGGCCCTCTAGCTGGGCACTTTCCCAGCTCCCAGGGCGCCCGCTTCTGTTTTCTGTGACCTGTCCTTGGAAGCCCCCTGTGTCCTTGAATGCTTTCCTCCTTGGGGACCAGGCTGTCTTGGAGCAGTGGAAATCTTTTGTCCAAGCCTCCTCTGGGTTTCCCTGGGTGGTTCCTCGTGGGGTGCGCGGTCTTCCTCTCTTTTGTGCACAACCCTTTCATCTTAGCTTTTGCAGTATGTATGCAAAGGCACGAAGTTACTTCGGCTAATGAAGATTAATCTTTACAGGAGGGTGCTGCCTGCAGACGTGCCTGTGTGTGCCTGTGTGTGCGTGTGTATGTGTGTACGTGCATGCGTGTGCACGTGAGTGTGCTGGTGCGTGTGTGTTTTGGGGAAGGCAGCTTTTCTTTCCCAGGAGACAGCAGACGGTGGCGCTCACTAGGGTCGCAGGAGGACGGTCTAGAACGGCCTCTGCGACTCTCAGACGCCCCCTGGAGTCCCTCAGGATTGCATTCAGGTCTGAACATGCTCTCGTCTGCCTGCTTCCGTGCGAAGGTAGCGAGTGGCCGGTGTCTTCGCCAGCGCTGTCAAGCTTGCTGCCTGAGACTGCTGCAAAGATAGGGCAGCCGGGAGGGGCTGCCACAGCGTGGTCACGACCTGGTCTCCTTACTGTGGATTCTCTCTGGAGAGGGTGTCTTTTAGGACCTCCAGGTTGAATTCCGGCTCCCGTGCACAGCATCTGTGGCTCCAGGAACCCTCGTCATCCCCGAGGGGCTGCCCTCCTGGTGACCACGCCGAGTGGTCTTCCTTGCCTGCCCCGTATCTGCCATCCCAGGGCAGGCTTTGCCACCTTGGGAGATGAAAGTTGGCATCGGAATGTGGCACATACTTTTAAAACTGAGGTGAAGTACTCATTTATTATGTGCATTGCTTGGGGAGTGGTGACAAGGGTCTCTCTGGATAACCCACATATCTGGGCAGGAGTGGCTGCCTCCTCCTGTCAGAGGAGCTGGGGGCAGGCATCCTGCTTGTCCTCCACACTGCGGATGCTGCTCCCTGCAGGGACAGGCCACAGGCGTTGACCTGCTCCTCTTGGGTCTCTTGGCTCCTTCCTTTTTGGCTGAGGAGAGAAGCTCCAGGATGCTCACAGGCGGCCCATGTGGCAGGAGGCGTTTTTCTGGGAGAGCCTGAAGGGAGCCCAGGTCTCAGAGCTGACTGGACCCGAGCACCCCAGCCTTCCAAGAGCCTCTGCCAGTCCTCTCCTCTGCCAGTCTGTGCATGCACAGGGGCCTCTGGGGTCTGGGTCCTCTCCAGAGGGATTGTCTTTTAGGACCTTTTAAAAGGCTAAGTTCTCTCCCCTTAAGCACAATGAAATGCTCACTGGGATCAGTCTGCTGGCCCTCAGGGAGGAGGTGCGGGGTGAGCACACCTCATGCAGGGTGGGGAAGGAGGAGAAGCTGGATCCATCTGCATGCAGGGGTGAAGCCGGGGCTCCTGGGAGAGGTGACTTGGGGCCTCCCAGGTGTGCACCTTCAGCAGTCACTGCCGCCCTAGTGACCTTTGTGTCTGTCCCCGTCATCAGCCACTGCCCCAGCCACAGTGTGCTGGACGCAGTGCGTGGGGTCTCGTGTGAGTCCCAGGAAAGGGGGTGGATGCAGTCGGGAGGCCAGTGCTGGGGAAGGAAGGATGGGTGGGCTTTCCACGTGGGGGGACAGCAGGCTGGACTGCAGCTCACAGCCAGCTCCTGCCCAGTGGCCTTTTTGGTACTGAGGTGAGATTTGTTCTCTGGGAATCCTGGTGCCATGGAGGGAGCAGGACCTCATGGGCACCTTGGCTCAGGGTCTCACGGGCATGTTGGTTGTAGGCATCAGCCTCATGGTGAGGCGATAAATTAATGTTCTGTAACTCTCAGGTTAGGCTGCTCATTGCAGCAGCCTCAGAAGCTGCCTGGGGCAGCCTCGCTCATCCCCCTGAGAGCAGGCCACACCCCTCTCCCAGGTGGTCCTGGGGACCTGGCTGGTGCACACCCACATTGAGGGCCCATCCACCTCTGCCTTAGGGGAGGAGGGCTCCTCCAGCCGCTGCTTGTTTCCTGGGATCTCGATGCTATATGCATGTCTGTGGTTGACGCCAAGCACAGCCTACCTTTTCAGGAGCAGCCGCCTTGCCCTGGTGGGGGGCCCTGTCCAGCCTCAAGGGGAGCTTGGGCAGAAGGGAGAGAAGGCAGTGAGCTGAGAGCCTGAGAAGGAGGGGGTCCTTGGGTCCGGAGGCAGCCGCAAGCCTGTTCTGTCCACTGGGTATCACATTCCCACAGCACAGGGAACCAGTGCTGAAGGCTACTCAGCCAGCCCAGGCCTACAGGGTGGGCAGAGGTGGTGGGCATGGACCTGCAGTTCTGAGAGAGGGCAGGGCCTAGGGCACGCAAGGGCAAGAGCTCTGCCAGCAGCCGAGGGTGCTTCTGCTCAGCTCTGCTGGAAACCATAAACTAGCAAAGTGCACCTCTGCGAGGGCCCTGGTGCCAGCAGGTGACACCAGTCACTGCCGATGCCACTGGCCCATCCTCGGCTGCTGCCAGTCGGTGCTCGCTGATCCTCCTGGTTGCCGGTCTTTGCTGCTGCTGGTCTCTGGAACTCTTCAAGACTAACAGCCTCTAGAGTTTCTAACTCTTTTAAAGCTATACTCAGGGACATTACTCAGCACAGTAATAAAATTTGCAGGACCTGCTAAGCCCACACGACCAGAGAAATAAATCCTGAACATACTTATCGGACCAGAGGTGTGTGGGATTTTTTGCATAAGATCTGCTCTTCAACACAGGGAATCGGTACCCCAGAGGGAGCCTTCTAGACTAACCTGAGGAGTGAGAGGAGTACTGCATATATAGCTGCTGTAGGCCTGTGATTTGCCCAAAATCCAGGCCCGCTAATTGGTCTAAACCCAAGCCTTCAGATCTGAGCATGCTGGCTGGTCTAAGTTCAGTTCTACGGCTCAGTTGAAATTTGAGCCTTGTGCATCAGGGCCCGCCACCTGAGCTGCTGAGCAGGTGTGGGTTAGGCTCTCAGGAGACACAGCCGTTTGAGGGCAGCTGTTGCAGCTCCATGTGAAAGGGCAGCACTGACACTGGGAAGCCTGCAGGGGAGCTAGCTATGTTTGTCACATCTTACCAGGGCTCGAGGAGGTCGAGGACCTTAGTAGTGGGCCAGAGTCCCTTCCTGAGCCCTGCCACCTCAGGAAATTTCTTGTTGCTTCTGCAGAGAGGGGCACAGGAAGGAGAGCCAGGTGCCTCCATTCTGCCTCAGAACTAAGTCCTAAGCCTGACCTTAGGGACCAGGGTGGCCACAGGACAGATGTGCCAAGAAGACACTGGTCTCCAACCAAGGAGAGGATCTGGCGCTCCTGGGGCAGGTGGGGACAAGCTTAAACTCTCTGTGGCAATGCCGCAGGATCCCAGCCTCCTCTCAGGCCCCTAGGGATGCCCAGTGAGTGTGGGACACAGCTCCCAAGGCTGGTTCCTTTTCCGTGACCCCCTGTGGCCCTGGCCATGACAGGCAGGGCCAGCTGGCTGGCTGGAGAGCTACAGACTGGGTTCTAGCCCGATCCCTGCGGAGCAGACAGGCCACAGATTTCCAGGCCCACCCACTCAGCAGAGCAGGGACACCATCCAGCAGAGCCCTGTCCCCTCTCCGGAGCATGGTGATCCGGCCAGGCCAGCGGGTTGCAGGGCGGGTTAGGTGCTCGCCTTTGTTCACCTGGTCTCCTGAACTCCTGCTGGTGCAGTAACTTTAGGTTTACTGGGGATGAACAAACCGAGCAGCACTTGGAGAAGTGGACCCAGCTTTATGCCCACCCCTGGGCTCAGAGGAGCTGTGGACTCCGAAGTCTGCCCCCAGACAAGTGCAGGAAGTCACTTTTATGCTGCTTATCAGGTGGGGTGGAGTCTTCGCTGTGTGAGTGGAGCTTTATAAACACGGCAACAGTCTGGAACAGAAACAGGCTGGGTACAACTTGCGCCTGTGTTTTGCGGTGAGCAAGCCCGGCTGCAGAAGTGGAAGTAACACACCGAGGTTTGGAAACGTTTTGAGCACAAAAGTTCCACAGTGCGGTCTGGGGCCTCGGGCCCAGTGAGGCTTTGTCGGTGCTGGAGGACGAGCAGGTTGCTAGCGCAAGATGCCCCGCAGGGGGACCTCAGAAGAGCATCCCCTCCACCTGGGTCCCAGGGGTCCTAATGTCTCCCAGTCAAGAAGGCTGTGCATTCTAGAAATCTAGCTGAATCTGTCACCAGCAACCTGCATAAGTCAAATGTGTGCTTTGATTTTTAAAAATAAATCATAATTTTAGAACAGATTTTTATTTACGGAGACATTTCTGTACACATAGGGAGCTTCCCCACATGCTTAGGGTTATTTTACAGGTGGCCTTGGACCCACTTGGTCCCCTGCTTTCCTGCCTTCATCTCTCAGAGAAATTGCTCCTCATCTTTCCCTGGAAGTGCCTGGTGACCCGGGGAATGTCCTGCACCATGGGCCATCGCCACCCTTGCTGTCCCTGCCTGCCTCCTCCTCTTCCTCCTCTAATTCCTAGATCCTGGGGCTCCGAGAGTGCTCCTTCTGAGTTTGCACTCCACCTCCATCTAGAACCAAACATCTTAACACCCCCCAGAGAAATCCACACCCACAAATAACACCACCTGTCCCACCCAGGTGCTGGTGGCCTCCGACCTCACTGGTGGAGTCTCTTTGGTGTTTCAGTGGGACCTCACAGCAGGTGGCCCAGGCACCAGGGCTCCCTTGGACGTGGCTGTGGAGTCAGCCACACAGCACGTACCACCTTTATTCTTCCACGGCTGAATGGCATCGGCCACAGGATGGATCAGAGCTTGCCACCCTGGAGGACAATATGCACATTTGGAGTCTCTTCCATTCAGATCTTCCAGGGGCTCAGCATAGCCACTGGGTCTGGAGGTCCAGCCCCGGGACACCCACATGCCTCACCATGCCCCTCTTCTTGTGAGTTGTCACCTTCTGTCCTATGTCACAGTCCCCTCAGTCTCCTCACTGCCCACACTGAGCTCCTCCAAGGGATAATACCCCTCCTTGGATCGCTTGTCTGTCTCTCCCACGGGGATCTCCTCCAGCCCCAAGTGGACCCTGGCTGTATCCCAGGTAGCCCCCGGCCCCTGCTCCGACACCCTCACTTCTGCTGCTGCAGGCTGGTGCCTGGAGGTGGCAGCCCAGACCCCAGGTGCCCCCAAGGTGCTTGGCACAGAGCTGGTGCTGGTGAGGGGCTGCACTAGTGCTGCCGGAACGTGCGAGGAGAGCGAGGTCGCAGAGCCGCACCGTTGTGGGGCGGCTCCTGCTGGCGCCACAGCCCGAGCTGGCGCCATGTGCCTGTGGCTCTGCAGCCAGCTGGCCAAGCACGTAATTGGTCTACACCCATCACAGAGACTGTGACATATTTTTCTTTTAAAAAATCAGTAAATCTTGTGTGGGGCTGACGCCAGCAGCTCTGTGCTATGTTAACCCTTTTTCTGCCACAGGGCCTCCCTGTCCCCGGAAACTCATGCCGCACTCTCCTACAGCACAGGCAGGTGGCTTGGGTCCAGGGCCATTTTCTGGGTCATTCTCTAGGCAGCTGGGGCTGGGTCAGGAGTCCAGATAACCCTTGGGCCGAGGTGCACCAGCCTGCTCCCTGGTATCCCATGTATGCAGGGTCCAGGAACCACAAGGAGGTGACAGGGGACAAAGAGACTCTGGTCACAAACCCAGATGCCTCTAGCACACGCTTTTTGGGTTTAAAACATAGCAGATGACTTGGCCGCAGACCTATCTCCCTCACCCTGGTGCTCACTGGTGTCCCCAGCCCGGGCCAGCCCCAAGGACTCCCCGACCCACTGCTCCTTCCCATGAGGGCCTGGAAGGAGGCTGGCCTGGTCTCACACCGACCTCCGTGGAAACCCCAGTGTGCAGCCTGTTGTCTCAGGTGCAAATTCCCCACTGGGGTCCTCTCAGTTGCTCTGGGGGGATCACACACTGCTGGCTCCTCCTAGCCTCTTTCTTTTTTCCTAGGGATGGGGGTTCTCACTCTTGGGGTCCTCAGTTTCCACAGGATCTTGAGGTTCCCCCAAAGCCCATGTGGCTGGCTCAGGGGGCAGCTGCTGTGCACAGTACTGGGACAGGTGTGTGTGTGTGTGTGTGTGTGTGTGCGCGCGTGCATGTACATGTGTGTGCACACACTGGTGTATCACCCTGACACCACGCCACAGCACTGCTCATTGCCCGTGTGCCAGCCGGGCTCCAGCCTTTGCCACGGTGGACATTCAGAAATGGCTTTAGGGCTGAGCAGTGCAGAGGAGAGATGCCGAGGGCCAGCGCTCAACAGGGTCACCAGGCGGGCGGGGTTGCATGTGAATCGCCATGGCAGGGATGCCTGGAACGCTGGCATGTCCCCAAGGAGGGCTGGCAGGCCCTTGACCCCTTCTGAGGCCGCGTCTCCTTGTTGAGCTGTTTAAATGAGGGTATTTGTGTAATTAAAAAACAACAACAACAACAAACAAACTGAAAACAGCATTGCTTCAGTAAAGGTGACTGTGCAGTGGGCAGGGCTGAGAGGAAGGCCAACCCCAGGTCCCTGTGCCCTGCTCGCACTAGGGCCTCGTCACCTGGTAACCTGGGAAGTCCAGCCCTGTGTTTAGGCCACTCCTGCTGGGCTCAGCTGCAGCCCTACTGCGAGCTGAGCCGGGCGAGGAGCTGCGGTGAGAGGAGCCCTGGGCAGGCTAAGGACACAGAGCAGGCCAGGCCCTGTGAGCACTGGAGAGCTGTCCAGCCTTCCTGGAGTGTGGGGCAGCTGAAGGATGGGGTGAAGGTGTGAGCCTGGAGGGAGGGAAAGGGAGGCCTGTGGCCTGTGTGGGTCTGGTGCCAGCTGCATTCTGGCTGGGCTGTTCCTCCCCACTGCTTGGCTGCCGGTGGTGCCAGCAGAGCCTCGGACTTGGCCAGGCATGGGACTAGCCCTGCCAGGCGCCGCTCAGAGCCAGGAATCCCTGGCGAGACCCCAGGGCAGATTGCATCCCAGATGGGCCCTGCCTGCATGGTGGTGATGGAATGTGGTGCTGCCGCCTGCCCACGGGGCCATGTCCCAGCCGCCAGCCCCACCTGCGGAGTGTGCCCCACATCCCACACAGTCCGGCGCTGTCCCCCCAGCATCCGTGGGGCTGCTGCCTTCCCTCCCACTTCCCCTCTGTCCATGACTGTTGAAAAGAACTGGGCGGTATTGGAGCCACTGAATCAAATCACTTTCGCAATTTGTCAAATTATGCAGAGGAGATGGTGGAGAGGAACGGGAAGTGGTTGGATTCTATTATGTGGAAATGAGCTGGACACAAAGGCTGTTCACCAGTTAGAGTGGTTTCCCTCTGCGTGTTTCTGGAGAAAATCGCCGGTGCACCCGCTTCCCCCGCTCCTCAGGCTGCCCTGTTACGGCCCCCACAGGGGTGCAGGCCTGCAATAGCCCTGCTGTGACCCCCTCCTCTGGCCAGTGGTACCCCTCAGAGGGTGGAAGGTCAGGAGGGGTCACAAGAGATTGCCTGAGGAAAGCTCTGGGGCGAGGGGAGGGGCCCCCAGCTCAGTGCCTGGCCACCAAGACGCATCCTGGTGGCTCCTGTAGGCCAGGACCTGCCATGCCCTGGAGGCAGAGTGCTCTGTGCAGGGTGACATGTGCACCACGCTTGGCTTTAGAAGGACTAGTGCTGCAGGTGGGTTGGAGGGGCAGGGGCTGGAGGGTGAGGGCTGCCTGGGTGTGCGTGGAGGAGGCCGGGCTCAGTCAGGGCCAGGCGTGGAAGTTAGGATTCCCCTGCATTTTATGGGGCTGAGGCTGATGGATCCCAGAGCCTGGCCACAGGGCTGCGGATGTCTTGGGGCTGGCCGGAGTGAGTCCCTGCAGATCTGCCTTGTGGGTCCCTGCGCCCAGATTCTGGGCTCCCTGCTCCACTGGCCCTGTGGTCCAGGTTGTACAAGGTAGGCGGCTCAGAGGGGAGCTACAGAGGCTTCCCCTCACTTCAGCCCCCAAGGCCCCCTAGGAGGGGGATGCAGTGGGGTTCTGGCGCCACAGGCATTGGGCACAGACCCCAGGTGGCTTGGCAGGGTGGGGGAGAGCAGGCTTTCTTTGATACTGTCAGGGACATATTTTTTAATGGAGTAAAATCTATGTAAAGCGAAAGGCACCTTCTTGCAGGTGCAACCCAACTAATTTCCACAAAAATGCAGGCCTGCAGCTGCCACCCTCTGAAGCCACAAGACCCCCACTGTAGCCAGTCTGGGGCCCCAGCCTCTTGGGGAGCACTGCGTTGACACCCTTAGTTTGCTGGTAGTAGGAGGGGTCAGCGCTCTGCTCTGGCTTCCTCCTTCAGCATCAGGCTTATCCACAGATTTATGGCTGAATCCACCGTATTTCAGGAGGTGGGGCTGTGTGTGGACCTCCCCCTCTGTGGACTTGGAGTACTTTCCAGTGTAGGATTATGATGAACAAAGTTGCTGTAAAGCGTTTTTTGTACCAGGGATCAAACTTGGGACCTTGTGCTTGCCAGGCAGGTGCTTATGCCACTGAGCTATGTCTCCAGCTATAAAGTGCTTTTGGAGACAAAGTTCTTTTGGATAAATACATTGGGGTTCCCAAGAGAGGCAGATGATTGTGGCCAATTACCCGTGCTCACCAGCTGTGCAGGGGAGCCCCAGGGCCCCCAACACTTGGGGCTGAGACCCACCATCCTGAGATTTTGATTTATATTTCTTTATACTAATGATATCAAGCATCTATTCACATGAAAAGATGTCTTTTCTTTTTCCAGTTGTTGTAGTGCTAGGGGTTGAACTGGGCCCTCGAAGCTGCCAGCAAGTGCTCTAACTGGAGCCACTCCTGTCGCCCCCTTTTTAACACCTTTCTCTCCTGAGACAGTCTTGCTACCTCAGCAGCCCATGTCTGCGTGTTCAGGACTACCGCGCTCGGTTTGAAATGGCTTCTCATTAGCTACCTGAATCTCTCCTTTTGTGAAGTACTCATCCAAGTCGTCTGCAGCGTTTAGTTGGGTTGTGTCTAAAAGTCTTTATTTACTCAGGATATGACGAGCAACATGTGTGCAGGTAAGTAGCTAGCGCCCCTTCTGTGGAGCGTCTTTGTCTTTTCTTAACGTCTCAGTGACCTGACCTTTTAGTGTCTGAGGGTGAAATCCCACTTGTCCTGTGTCTTCGAGGGCCAGGGCCTCTTGCATGCCCTCTACCCTGTCTTCATCACCCGTTATTGGGAGGACGTTCTCCTGGGCACCTGAACACCTGTGCTTTCCGCGCTGCTCTAAGGTCCACGCTGAGTCAACGTGCAGCTGTGGTGGGAGGGTGGGGCTGGGTTTCCCCCCTCGCATCCCTTCAGTCCTTCCACGTCACTTGTTGAAAAGATGCTTCTTACTGCATTGCCTCAGGGCCTGGGCAAAAACCAACAGGCGAGGCCCAAGGCCCCACCGAGTCCCGAGTCCTGTCCTGTCATGTTTCCTGTCTGCTTCGTCACTGAGACCGCACCGGTTCTGGGTCTGCAGGGCCTCGGAGCCTGCTGTCCAAGATGGACATTGCTTCCCCACGCCGCTGCACTTCAAGTGAGCGCTGCATCACAGTGTCAGTGCAGCTGAGAAGCCTGTTGGGAGCTTGGTGGGGTGTACGGAGTCAGCCCTTCGGGGTGAGGCGGCTGGCACTGTCCACGCCAAGTCTTCCTGTCTGTGACCTGGGTGTACCTTTCCCTTTGCACACTCTAATTTCTCTCAACATGCTTCTGCGGCTCTGTGCACAGCTGTGGACTGGAGTGGAGTCTCGGTGGGCAGAGACCGGGCTGGGACTTGAAGGCTCTGGGCAGCAGAGGTGGCCACTCAGCGTCTGCCCACGCAGCTGCCACGACCCACAGCAGTGCCCCTGGCTCTGCCTTCCTCCCACCCCACCCCAGCCTAGTCTCTGCGACCTTCCAAGCACGCTTGTTCAATGGAGCAGGAGCTGGATCCCCAGGACCCCGCTCTGATGCTGGGAGAGTCCTGCCCTCTGCCTTTCCTCTGGTGTGGTCATGTGTTGATGTGACTCTCGCCGGGGAAGTTGAGCAGGACCTGCTGCCTCTGTCGTTATGGTTACAAGAAGGGGAGGACAATTTCCTGTGAGGTATCTTCTTATCACTCCTGCTGGATGCTGGGGCAGATTAGGTGAGCTCCGTGGCGACGGCTCTCAGTTTTGCAGAACCCAGCGACATTCATTCTGACCTCTCACACGGGGCTGCCGTCTGCTGACTCCATCAGAGGAGATAGGATGGATTTCATTAAAACCATCAGAGCATCATTTGCTGGTTTTATTACCGTGGTAAAATTGCCTTTAACTTATTCTCTCCAAATGCCAGATTACAGTCCTGCAGGACACAGAGGGAACCTGGCTGGGCCCAGAGTGGGTGATAGCCCCTGCCAAGGAGCCCACAGGGTGGGTGGCTCTTTGCTGCCCACCAGTCCAAGATGAGGGAGCTGGCCCTAGAGATCTGGGCAGTATGGAAGGCAGGTGGAGGCTAAATACTATGGCTAGTGAGGATGTGGGGCCTGTTGTGGTGGGCTGAGTCACAGGAGAGGATGGTTTGTGGGGTGACAGTGCTGGACAGGAGCCTGGATTGGAGAAGAAGCTGCAACCTGGCAGGAAGCCTGGGAGTATGTCTTGCCGCTTCCTGGTATCCTAGCCTTGAGGGTGAGGGGTGGACATGGCAAGGCCCAGGCTGCCCAACACCCAAGGTCAGGAAGCAGCAGCCTGGTCACTGACTGGCCCTGCTCTCTGAGGGGACACCTGCCCGTAGGAGTCCTGGCTGGCAGCTCAGCCTCCCTACGACAGTGTCCTGTGCCTCCTTCCAGCCCACCCTCCTCAGAGCAGTGCCTCACAGGGGCAGGGGAGGCCACTGGTGGCAGAGCCGAGAGCTCCTGGGGCTGAGCCCCTCCATCCGCCGCCCTGCCTGTGACCGCCCTGGCCCAGGTGTGGTCTCACGGTCGCTCCTGAGGTGAGTGTCCTCCTGTTGTTATGGATGGCTGTGGAGCCTCTGCGTGCCCGGCCCCTTGCTGCACTCTCATAAAGACGCTGTCCGGAAGCAGCACGCATGCTGGCCCGCAGCTCACGCACACCTACTCCATTCTGTCTTGTCCTCAGTGAGCCACATAATGCCATCTGTCTGGGGCACTGAGGCCAGGTGTGCTGCTCTGACCCCAGAGGGTGAGGGGACACAGTGAATGACACCCATCCTCTGAGACCAGGCTGCCGGGTTGCAGGTGGCAGTAGGGGTGGTTGCCCAGAGGCTTGGACTGGGGGTGCCGCAGCCCTCTTCCATAGGTCGTAGGGGCCCCGATTCACAGATTCCAGCACTTCTCACCAGTGTGGGGTTTCCCCAGCAGCCCTATGTTCTGGCCACTCATGCTCTTCGACCCCCATTTCTAGCCAAGGAAGCCTGGATCCGCCTCAGCTGGCCACAGGGAATGAGGGGTCTGCAGTTCTTGCAAGCACAGCAGCTTCAGGCAGGAAGTTCCCCCCACCTCTCTGGCCGCTAGAAGTTCAGAATGAAGTTCCAGGCTTTGAAATTGGGATGTGTGCAGAGCTGGGTGCTCTGGCAGCCTCGGGGGATCCTCCTGCCTCTTCTCACTCTGGGCCCCCAGGCTTTTGGCGGCACCCTCTCTCCTCTCTGCCTCTGTCCCCTCTTATAAGGGGAGCACTGATGGCCCATTCACACCTCAGTTCTAGCTGAGTGTGGCTCAGGGAGAGACAGAGCTCTTGTCCAGAGTTTGGCAGATCCCCTGCAGAGCTGGGAAAGTGGTGAGCTGAAGGCCCGCGGCTGATGCACGGCCCTCGGTGGAACAGCCTTGGAGGTTCCTTGGGGGTGGCTGGGAGCTCTTCCGTTCTCCCTTCTCTGCTTTTATTCCTTGGGACCCACGGCTCTGAGTCCTGTGAGAAGGAGCCCTCACTGAGGACCCAGGAGCAGGTGATGGCACCAGAGTCCTGAGGTGATGGCATACCTGCGGCAGAGTGTGAAGAAGAGTGGTAGAAGTCTGCAGGGGTGCAGCGCCTTCCAGGATGCCAGCTGCCCGGGGAGAAGGGGGCTTTATAAGGGACCCCAGAAAAGTAACATCTCTCAGAGGGCTTTGAAGCAAGCAGCTTAGCCCCACTGAAGTGTCCAGCAGTTGAAGTGGAGGGAATGGAAGGCACAGGTTTTCAGGAGAGACTGGGAAGTGTCCTGCCTCAGAGGTGGGCTGAGCCAATGTGGAGGCGAGGCTGCTGTGGATGCATTCCCTGGAGCGTGAGACAACTTCCAGAGCCTGACTCATCGGCTCAGGGTTCAACTCTGCCCAAAAGAAGCCAGCACTCTTTGAAGGAGCACAAGCCCATCCGGAGCTTGCTGCTACACATCGCAGCATGATGTCCAGTATCCAACCAAAAATCACCAGATAGGTGGAGCTGTGAGAAGACACAACAACCAGGGAAGAGCCAGTTTATGGAGATCAGACCCAGGAGTGCCAGGGATGGGGCAAAGGTGTTAACAAACCTGTTACAAATATGTTTGCAATGCTTACGTTAAAAAACAAACAAACAAACAAACAACCACAGCAAGAAGAGAATCAGGAGATAGGAAATTCCCCAAAGGAATGTCCAGAGATGGCAATTTCACTTCCACAGCTCTGGAAGTAAAAATTTCACAAGGTGGGCTTGGAGGCTGTGGCAAAAGCCTGGGGCCTTTGCAGGTAGCACCGGTGTTGCTAGCCGGTGGCCTGCTGCCCAGAGCCAGCCTGGTGCTGTTTTGGTATAAACAGCATTTTCCTGGAGTTGCTGTGGCTTCACAGTGCATCAGAGTGGAGTAGCTGCACACAGGTCAGCCGCCCGCACAGGCTGACAGCTCTTGCTGCCTGGCCCTGCACCGAGTCCTCCAGTCTCGTCCACTGTGTTTGCTGCATCTCCTGCTCTATGCATTGTGGAGCCAGACCCAGACCTGCCACATGGAGCTTAAACCAGTTGGAGTAGACTTGCTCCAAATCAGTGAACCTGAGCCAGGCCGGGAACTCTGCTCTGAGCTTGCAGTGGGCACGATAGGGAGTGAAAGGGCCAAGCTTGTGGGGCAGCAGGCCGCTGACGCCCGCAGAGCCCCTGCCAAGGCTCGGCCTCCCCCGGCTGCTCTGCCCCCTCCTGCTACCACCAGGACGCAGGGCTCCACCACCAGCACCCCTGCCTCATCCTTTGCCCGTGGCCAGCACAAGCCAGGCCTGGGCTGGTGACCCCGAGAGGCAGGCGTGGGCCCAGGCCCAGGCCGCCCACCACCAATCGCTTAGCCTTCCTCAGCCGCATGGCCTGTTCCTCCTCTTCTCCTCAGCCTCTCTTCTGTCAGATTTTAGCTGACATCTATAATTTGGAAAGCCATAAAGATGAATATAGATGAAATATTAGAGGGTGGCAGGGCGAAGAAAGCATGAACAAAGAGGCTCTCACGGCTTTAAACAGGCCTTAAAACTGCTTTCATCTCCGCACTCGCCTCAGCCCAGTGAAATTGATTCATTGACCAAATTGGCCATTTAAAATTCAAAAGCCTCCACTTCCTGAGAGCAGGTCCCTCCTCTCCAGATTTATGGGGCCTCGGAGAGGCACCCTGGTGTCTCTGGTTTCTTTTTTAAGGATGATCTACAGTGAGGCAACAGGCCCCTCTTCCCAGAAAGCACACAGGAGGCTGTGCTGGCCTGGGCCTACAGGGCCAGCTTGGGCGTCTGTGTGGCTGTGACCACGTGTGGGGCCGGCCTCCCCAGCTCTGGTCCTGGTCTGACTCAGGATGCCGCCTTCACAGGACAAGGATGAGGGGTGTGTGCAGGAAGGAGCAGCAGGGGCCTGGGGTCCAGGCCATGGTGCAGCGGGTGGAACCAGGCTGCTCTGCTGGGCCTTGGGGAGGCTGAGGCACGTGTCTTCATCTCTGGGCTCCTGTCCATGGGAACAGGGAGCAGGTGGCACGGGTAGGACAGAGCAGAGCCTGGAAGCATCGGGGCCAGTGCGGCGGGCTTCTTGTACAAGGGACGTTCAGGAGAAGCGGAGTGCAGCCTGTGGGATAAGCTGACTGCCCCAGTGGGTGGCGATGGTGGGCAAGCCGTCAGAGGGACACTCGTGGGAAGTCCTTCCCTGAATTCGCCTGGACTCCAGCCCTCTCTCCCAGGTAGACCAGCCATCCCTGCCGAGTCTAGCTGTGGACCAGACTTTCAGACTAGAGAGGGGCAGGAGGAGCCCAAGGCGGAGGGCTCAGGGTGAGCACGTCTCCCGGAGCAGTCGCCAGCTGGGCGCCACTGCCCCCTTGGTCCCCAAGCTCTCATCATACCACGCCTTGCCCTCATCTGCCTGGGTGCACAGCCTGGCTCACAGTGGCCTCAGGGACACCTGTTTGGTCCCCAGGTATGTGCAGCACCACTGAGCCCCTGGAGACCTTGGCTCAGGCACAAGGTTTGCTGGGAAGAAGCCAGAAATAGACTCGAAGGAGGAAGAATATGGGGGCGGCAGTGAAGGGTCCCCAGTAAGCCTTCAGGCACCTCGAAGTCACCTGCCACGTCCTGGGTGCTAGGTGGAGGCCGGGTCCTTGGGCATTAGTGTCCAGGCTCTCTGGTCAGTGGCAGGGTCAGGAAAAGGCCCCAGTACACTTAGCCAGAGCATGTGGGTCTTGGCAGTCAGAGTCAAGTCCACGACACTTGGAGACCGCGAGCTTTGCGAGCCCTTCACTCAGGCTGACCAGGGCGTCTGTGGTTGGCCAGGCCACACGGGGTAGGGCTGGGCCCCCACAGCCCCCACTCCCACAAATCTCTACAATCTATTGTAATTATTTTGTAACTTTAATTACATACTAAGTGACATGCTAAAAAACCATCGTTAAAATTTAAGTCTTTGTAATAACACCATTTTATTACATTTTGATGACTTTATAACTATGATACTTTATTATTCGTTCCATGTTATTTTATGAAGGCACAGTGAGGTTTTTAATATCTAATTACAGTACTGGGTGATCATTAAACCTGCTGCGTGAGTCCCCGGGCAGGAGCCCCACCAGGCCTGGACGGATGCCGCCTGGGTCTGTCCCTGGGCAGGAGCCCCACCAGGCCTGCACGGATGCCGCCTGGGTCT
>NDGN011135160.1:0-10514 GCA_002564285.1 Tympanoctomys barrerae | reverse complement strand
AGATAGAGATAGAGATAGAGATAGAGATAGAGATAGAGATAGATAGAGATATATATGAATTGAACTCACAACCTCACACTTGCAAGGTAGGTGATCTAGATCCCCAGCCCAGCCTTTGGACAGCTGTGCATACTCAGTTGTTTCTCTACCAGCTGCTTTCTCTGGAGATACGCTGGCCCACGAGGGAAATGAGGAGTGCAGGGATGCTCAGTGAAGACTGTTTATGGTAGTGAAGGAGTAGGTAGCATGGTCAATATTTGTCACTAGAGAACTGATGAAGTAAATTATTCAGCACCCATAAAATAGCATCGCCTCTGGTGCCATGAAGAAAAACAAGGAACTCTTTTTAAGCTGAAAAGGAGACAGTTATACAATCTATGGGTGAGTGAGTGAAGCAAAATGAAAGATAACTTGTGTGGCGTACTACCATTTACCTGGCAAAGGTTCGCACACACCCCACCCACGTATCTATGTGCACATACATGAAGCTCGTTGTGGGCATGGAGTCCTCAGAAGAGCCTCCGAAACAGCCAATGACCCTGAAGTGAGCTCCTTAAGGCTGCTGAGAGGGTGAGAGACCACCACCAGGAGACGTCTGATCGATGGCCACTTTTTATGTTATAAATGTTGCTAGTAAGTAGAATATACTATTTATGGAAAATATACTCAAAATATTAATTAAAACAAAAGTCAGAAGGTCTATTCAGCTAAATCCATTCGATTTTCATTCTATTTCAGTGGCTTTTACTTTAGGAATACCATAGTGGTATGGTAAATACTCTTTTTCTGGCTTTAGGTGGTGGTTTTGATTTTCAAGATAAAAGAAGATGACTGCTTAAAAATTATTATTTTCTGATTCATGGGTCTTGAATGTCTTCATAGTTTGATATTTTTAGAACTTTGGAATGAATAAGGAAGATCTAGAATTTACATAAAACTGAGAACATACAGGAGGACAAGCACGACTCCTCCTATCTTCTAAATAGTACTGACAAGCATCAGCATATGCATCGATGTCAGCGATAGGGACATCTCATTATTGAAAAAATAGCATAAAATATGAGGAAAAGGCAGATACCTCAGAAGAGCCAGGGAAACAGCTGTTGCTGAGTAGTCAAGGAATATAAAGTGCTGAAAGTTAATTATATGCTTTTTATAGCAATTTGAAATGGACCAGTGATCTGATGCCATCGTTTTTAAAAACATGGATGTATTTTTTTCCAGCCCTGCAGGGTGGGGCCTGTGGGAAGCCGGCCTGGCCCCGCTCACTGACTTCACAGCCTTCCCAGGGTACCCACAGCGCCACTCGCATGACTTCGATTCATGCCGCGTTCTGGTCGGAGAGGTTACGACAGGTGGATGTGTTTGTTTTGCTTGTGAAAATCAGCTCAGGTTCCACTGGCTGATGTGACTCATGCAAAGCCACTGTAGAGTAGCCAGAGCCCAAGGACTCTGCCTCCTCTTCTGTCTCCCTGCCATGTGTCAGGCTGCCTGGCCCGGCAGTGACTTGCCTGTTTCCTAGAGCCTGTGCAGAAAACTGCCCAGCCCACGGGGGATGTCAGGATCTGGGGCATGCGTCCAATCATCCACCATTAAAACCCCAATTGATTTCACAACTGCAATCTTCTTCTAATTGTGTCTTCTGTATGAGCAGTCATTTCTTTGGTGTACAAGTGTGTGTGTGTGTGTGTGTGTGTGTGTGTAATGATGTTATCTATATGCCATTGGGGCACCTGCACATTTGCATTTTGAGAAAGAACTGAATAAAACATGAGGCATTTTATTCCAATGGGATGCAAGATCCTCAAAGGATATTTACAAATGTACTCAAGTCCTTCCGAATCAATCAATCTCTGAGTCAACAAATGATCTTTGATTCCCTGGTTGGTGCCTTGCCCTACGATGAATGCTGAGGGAAAACGTGGAAGCAGGAGAGAGGTGTGCTCTCTACCACCTTGGAAGCTTGGTTTAGGTCAAATGAAACAGATTCGCGATGATTGCTGCACAGTGCCTAACTGAGCATCACCTTCTCTGGGTCCCAGAGAATGGAGGAGAATAGGAAGAGAGGCTGCCATTCCCTGATCTACAGCCTCAGGGTAAGAGGTGACCTGACTCCCCTTACACCAGACAGAGTCCTGCACACTGCCCTCTGCATGGTCTTTTGCACGAAAAGTCCTTGCTCTGCCTCCTGCTTCTGCTCCCGCCCATCCATCTGTGGGTGATTCTGTTCAGCAGACAGCACATCCTTACACAGTCAGTGGGACTATCCCACTCTTTTCCTTCTTACCCTACAATGGCTTCCCCTCTTTCTTAGGCTCAATTTCAAACTGCACCATGGCCAGCAAGGCTACCATCAGCATGCAGCTCCCTCCCCCACTGCCTGAGCAGTTCCCCTTTTCACTCGGGATGGTGCAGACATCTCCTTGCCTTCTTCCTGAGCTTCGTGTGTTCTGCTGCACCTGCAGGCTTTGGCATCTGGTCCTTCTTCTCCTGGATGCATCTGTTTCCAACCTTTGTTTTGCTGGTTCCATCACAACCCTCAGATTTCCTTTCCAACACCAGCGCTAAGAAAGACCCCTCCATTCAACTGGTCAAAAGTCTGCTGCCTCGTTTCTTTCCTCCACTGTATCTACCAATGTATTCTTTTCTTAGAATGGTTATTACCCTCTGTAATTACCGTATGCATTTGTTTGCTTGTCCGTTGCCTGTATCCCCCGGCCAGAATGTAAAAGCTTTATGGCAGCAGCAGCGGAGGCTGCCTTGCTTATTGCTGTTTATGTCATTCCTGAGACAGCATGTAGCGAAGCTTTAACAAGTATTTATCGAATGAATAAGAAGCCTCAGAAATCGAGCATTTCTGGCTCCCTCTTTGACATGCACCCTTTTATCGCCTGACGATGGTTGAAAATTTACCCACAGTCACTTTACCTGCTTTGCCCTCCTTACCCAGCCACCCTCCCCACTAAACCAGACAATGCCTTGCCTCCAAGGAGTGAGTAGGATTATTAGAGCATGAATACAAAGAAAATAAAAGGTAACTAAGTTTTGGGTTTTGGGAGTTTCTATATAAGCTTGTTTAAATCATGCTTTAAATTTGATTTGAAAACCCAGGTCCTTTTCAACATCAGAAAGTCCCAATGCAATCTTGGCATGAAGTGCATTCCTGAAGCAAGTGACTGGGAAAAGACTGGGAGAAGAGTCAGGTTATCCTATCCTGGAGCACAGTGACAAGCATCAACACAGGAGGATGCAGGTGAGGCACGCTGGGGACAGGAGGGATAGAGATTATGCGACACTTGTCAAGGGTTCCACGGTTCTGCTAGCTCCAGCTAGGCCATCACAAAGGAGCAGGGCAACCTAGGTGAAAGGAAAGTTAGGGTTGTCTGGGTTGGTAACACCCCAGGAGTCACAGGACCAAGGTCCCATATGCCAGGGGGGTGAGTGGTGCTACAAGAGCCAGAGGTCATGAGGACTTAGAAAGTCAGATCTGAAATCATCATCCAGGTTTCTCTAGGAGCAGAGACAGAAGCATATAGACATCCCTGAGCCCTGGAGAGAACTGGAAATGTCTGCTAGACTTAAAGGCACCATAGGATTAGGACACAGGCTCCTGTGAGCCTGAGAACCAAAGCTAAGGACCAGAGACCAGGGGTGTCACATACCAGCCAAGAGCAGAGGGCAGGGAGTAGGAGATCCTGAGCCTCTTATTCACACTCACCTTCTTATACCTTGGATGCTTGGGAGCCTCAGATGCTTCTGAATGTGAGAGAGGACCCTTGATGAAGAAAAAGACCTGGGATGGCTCCTTAATACAGCTGTATTTATACCAAAAATGTTTCATTCTAACTTTGTGAGATTATAGTACAATATCCAGATTGTTGTTTTTTGTTATCAGGTAGAAACGGAACCCAATGTACAAATTAAAAGTTCAAAGAAAGAAATTTCCATATTTTCACAGTTGAGTTTGTGATACAAAATTTTTACTCATTACACATAGTTGAAAGATGTTCAAAAGCTCCAGAGGTAATGCGCCTTTGAAGTCGGAGGCCTGGAAATCAGCCACGCCACACTGCCGCAATAAAGGCGCGGCTTCCACGGGGACCAGTGGACTGAGCCAGGGCGGCACCCACTCAATACAGCTGAACCCAGAGGCGGATGGGACAGGGTTCAGATCTCCCATCCAATGGCTGTAAGTGGTAATGAATAACAAGACCTGGAAACTTATGGGGTTCGCTCATCCCGTGACACTACCTTCCAAACACAGTATTGGAATTAAGTAATATAACCTACATGATCACCTCGGACATTTCCTAATGGTTAATAGAAGCCCAGAATGGGAATTCCTACTGCCCTCCTAAGTGAGAGTAATTTTTATTTTAACCAAATTTGACATGTTCTTTTATCCCTCAGATTTTATATTTGGTTTATGAATTTTCTTATTATTCGAAGCAATAGTTCTATTAAGTATGGGAATTTGCTGAGGAGGAAATTAACAATCAACCTGGTACACACTTTGCTGCCTACTGGGAGCCAGCAGAAGAGATTCCGACCACCATAAGCTATAAATTATAGCCTTTGTATTCTCATATTTAATTTAACCTGCTCCTAGAGGAAGAACCAACAATAATAATAAAACAGAACACATTCTAGTTCAATTTTCCTTGGTAACCCATAATACCCACTTGTGAGAATTTTTTTTAGAAACTTATGCTATCTCACATAGACACCAAGTTCTAGACATTGAGGAAGACCTCAGGTCCTCAGGCTTCACACTCACATTTTACACAGGACAAAACTAATGCCTGAGGCACAAGGGACTTGTTTGGGATCAGCTAGTTATTCAGGGGTTAAAATAACTTCTCCTTGAGGCAGGTCTGACAGCACAGTTCACCCCTCCAAAACTCAGTCATTTAAAATACCAAGAATTTTAATTTTGGGGGGGCCTGGGAGATGGCTCAGTGGAATAAGTGCTTCCCTGGACCTGAGTTCATTCTCCGGTTCCACCATAAAAAAAAAAAAAGTATTTGAATTTTGCCCACAAGTTAACTGCACTTAAATTGCCCTCTCTGGGCTGTAGTACTCTGGGTTTATACAGACCTGCCCCACCTGTATCTCATTACGGCAGGGCACAGGAGTGCAGAAAGGGTGCACGGACACCAGAATGCCACCTGAGACCCACTCAGAGCTTAAGAACTGCTTCCGCCCACATTTCCAAGAATTGCTGGGTCTGGAGAATGTGCTCCATCTAGTCTTGTGCGTGACACTTCTGAGCTCTGTGATGCAAAGTGTATGTGAGTCTAACAGTGGGAAGGCCTGGGGGTGGGGGCAGTAGCAGCTTGGTTTACCTCCAGATCCCTGCTTCCGGTGTCCAGAAGAGTGCCCTCTCTTATTGTGTTCTAAGCAGACCTTCAACCTAGCGAGCCAACGCCTCACTTGAAACTCTTCGAGGCTGAACTACATAAGTACAGTCTGGGCCATGAGTTACTGATGTGATGTTTAGAGAAGAAAACCAAAACATTACAGAAAGTTGCCCAGAAATGAAGGATAACAAACAAAACAGTTCATCAACCAAGAATATTTCCCCCCTCCCATCTACCAAACTGAAACCCTTAGTGAGTTTTCCCTTCAGCCAAACAGAATTTATAGCTTCAGTCCTATCAATTGTTTTTTTAATTAAAAATGTATTGTGGTCCGCACAAAAGGTGCACATAAGGCACAGGCAGCCCAGTGTGTGTAAATTACATGTGGGGTGACTGAAGTGTGATGGGTGACCCTGCAGCAACTGTGAGCTATACTTTCTCTGAGTCACAGCTGTGGAGAGTACCTGTGTGGAATATTTAAGACAACAGTGATAGGCCTGCAAAGAATGGCTTCCCTGCCTCAGCAGGGCTCCTTTCTGCAGCAGATTTCTATGCTGACCTTCTCCACAAAGTTGATTTGTTTCCGTCCACCCACACAACACCAAGTTATACCAAATAAAGACAACCTAGACACCCCCAGGTAACTTGCATCAAAAGCCAGATTTGGAGCCAACCCCTGCCCGCAGTGCCCTTCACTGCTTTGATGATACTGAACCAAGAAGTGAACCATGATGCTGGGTTTCCAGGGAAGCCCAGAGGAAGCCCGGTGACTTCTGCTTCTGCATTCATCTGCTCACTTGAGTCGGAGTGGGGAGGGAGCTATTCACACCTACCCATGGTGTAGGGCACTGGTGCCAGAGCTTAGTGTTGATGGTCTGCTTTGAGCAGGCAGACAGTATGTGGATTTGGAGTAGAATAGACAGCCAGAAGTGAAGATTGAGAAGTGTGCAGATCTGTCTTCCAAGTCCAGTAAAAACTTACTTCAAATGTCCTGTGTTCTTGTCATGTTCTAGAACATGATGAAGAGGTGAGAACTATTTGCAGAGTGTAAAGTTGACTTTGATGCATCTTGGAACACAAACTGCACCTCAGTGCTAAACACTGTCTGCAGAAAAGGACAATTTGCTTTCCTGGCTCCCCCAGAAGCCAGCTAGAAGTTGTTGGCTTCAACAAACAGGAAAAAGTTCCACAATGCTGGTGCAGGAAATGAGCCCATAAGCTACCAAGGCCTTAGACCAGAACTCGGTGGTGTGGCCCACAGGCAAGGTTCCACCCCTCTCTGGGCATCCGTTTTCCTGTCTGCAAAATAAAGCTGTTGGATCTGATAAATCTAAAGTCTTTCCCAAATGTAATAATCTCTGAGCCCCCAATTCCTCTTGACTGCTCATCTGTAGAGGGCAGCTCCTACGTAAGTCTCTCATGTATGTTACACACCCAAGTTGGAGACAGGGCCCATCTCTGTAGTCTGCTTGAAGTCAGAGCATGTGGGCTCCAAAGGAGGACACTAAAGATAACTCTATAATCGCTTTGACACTCACAAACCATTGAAGCAAGAACTAAGCACTCCACCATGGTCTCACATCTATTATATCTTTGATTCCATGATGATGTCTAAGGTTTGCATGGCTACTACTTGAAGAAGGAATAAGATTCAGTGTCTCTGGACACACAGTAGGGCCTTTCTGGGGTCTGACATGTTTCTCTTTTTTCCCAATAAGAGCTTTAGGCTTCAAGATGCTCAGGTTGCCAAATTGGAAGCAGTATGGAATTTGATTATAATCCTCTTGGTTTCAACCTTCAGCTCCAGCACTATTCAGGAATGTTTAGTGGCTAAGGCCACTCATTAATTCATTCATCATTTATTTATGAGTAATTTACTGAGTGATTACTGTGTTCCAAATACCGCTAATGAGGCATTGGAGCTATTGCAGAAAACAAAAAGAGTTTCTACTTTGGGTGGATTAGCACTAAATGCAAGAGGTGCACAGGTTCATCATTGTTACAGTGAAATTGGTGCCAAAATTGAAGTTACCACAGGTGCTATGGGAGAAGGGAATATTTTTTCTTTTGCTTAAGAACAAAGCAATGAAGACCTGGTGACACACGCTTGTGAAGCTGTGCCAGGGAGAGGGAGGCAAGAGGATCTCAAATTTGATGCTAGCCTGGACAGCACAGTGAGTTCTACAATCAGCCCCAAACATGGCAAGTGTCTATTTCAGAAAATCAACAAAACAAATGCACAAAACACGCTCCTCTCTGTGTCCTCCGCCACATTCATTGTCTTGGTTAATTTTCTTGTTGCTGAGACAAGATAGCGTCCACACAAAATTAAGAGAAGAAAGGTTTATTTAGTTCACAATTTTTGTAGGTTTCAATCCACAATCAGCTGGCTCTAAGGTAGGGTGGCACGACACAGATGGAATAGTTCATGGTGTCTGACAGACAGCAAAAACAACAAGAGTAGAAAGGTAGAATCAGCTGGGGAAATAGCTCAGTGGTGTAAGTGCCTGCCTGACAAGCATAAGAACTTGGGTTCAATACCAGGTACTACATGCTGTGCCAGCCCAGAATCCTGGGCATACTGTGCCAGCCATCAGCGCACACCTGTAATCCCAGAGCTGGAGAGGCTGAGACAGGAGGATCACTATGAGTCTAAGCTGTATAGTGAGACCCTGTACCAAATAAGTAAATTAATTTAATTTTTTAATAAAGGAGTAAAATCAAGCCATTTTTTTCTCCCTTGCACTATGTGCAAGCTACCTGCCCTAGGGCAGATGTAGCTGTCACACTCCCAATACCAGTGCTAGGCAATGAACCAATCACAAACTCTAGATTCAGCCATTCCCCAAAGCTCAGCCCTATAGCTACATGGGGCTTTGAGGGGACATCCAGACACAAACTGTAACATCTGTTATCACTTGACACCTGTATAGTAGCTGTCTAGTGGATATGATATGATGGTGAGGGCCCACTGCAGTTTAAATTTGCACTACTTGGTGATTAGCTATCTGTTAGATATTTATGTATCTACTCCTATGAAATTTCCATTCCTTTTCTTTGGCAATGCCTAAAAATTGGGTTGTCTCCTGTCCATCAAATTGCTAATGTTCATTATAGATGTGGAACATTAGCCACTATCAGATTTATGAATTATGAATATTTTCTATCAGAAGGATATTGACACTTCACTCATTTTTTCCCATATTATGCAGCATCTCATTGTTTCCCTTAATGCAATCCTCTTTGTATGCTTTTTCTTTTCTCATCTTTGCTTTTGGAGTCCTATATATTGCCCAGGCCAGTGTTCAATAGTACCCCCTCCCTATGTTTTCTTCTAAACCTTTCCAAATTCAGCCTGTACATTTAATGACTTTGTCCATTTTGAGAAATTTTTGTGCATAGTGCAGGATAAGGGTGAGGTAAGTGTTCACTTTTGTTTTCCTGCATGTGAACTCCCAATCTCACCAACACCATTTATTGAAGAGATGGTCCTTTTCACTGAATGTTTTAATATCTTTGTTGGAAAGTAGTTGCAAATAATAATTGGTGGATGCAAAATTGGTACAACCATTTTAGAAAACAGTATAGAATGCCTCAAAACAACAAAAGCAGAACTACCATATAATTCAGAAATTTCACTTATGTGTGTGTATTCCAAAGGAAAAGAAATAAAGTATATCAAAGATACCTATATTCTTATTTGGAAAGGTTAGTTTTTTTTATATGTTTTGATGTTAGTTCTCTATCCAGGGAGTAGCTGGAAATAATTTTTTTTCTATTTCTATATGTTGTCTCCTCACTCTATTTGTTGTAATATTTTAAATTTGTTATGATAGTTCAATGCCAGGTACCACCACATGCCATGTGGGCCCCACCCCTGGGCATGCTGAGTCAGCCACCAAGACTGAGTGTGGTGGCACATGCCTGTAATCCAGTGCTGGAGAGTCTGAAAACAGGAGGATCAGTACAAGTCTGAAATGCATAGTGAGGCCCTGTACAAAAAAATATATTACAAAAAAATCTACTATGATCCTGTTTGTTGGTCCTCAGTATTATTTCTTATGCCACTAGGGTTCTGTATAGAAGGTTCTTATCTACACAAATGTCTTTAAGAATTTTACCTATTTTCTCTTCTAGCAGATTAAGTATTTCTGTTTTAGTATCTCCATCACTGATACATTTTGACTTTAGCTTATTACATGGTGAAATGTATGGGCCTAGACTTAATCTTCATCACATAACCATTCAATTTTCTCAACAAGAGACTGTCTTTCCTCTAGTGTATGTCACAGACCCCATCAAAAAGAGGCAACTGAAATAAAAATTTATTGGTCATTTTCACAAGAAGTGAAAATGACCAATAAATTCATGAAAAAATGTTTGACATTACTGGTCATTAAAGAAATGCAAATTAAAACTACACTGAGATACTATCTTAACCTAGAAAAAATGGCTGTCATCAAAAAACTAAATAAGAAATATTGGTGATGCTATGGGGAAAAAGGGAACACTTCTACTGTTTTGGTGGGAATGTAAACTAGTACAGATACTATGCAAATCTGTGTAAAGATTCTTCAAAAAACTAAAAGTAGAAATTTAATTTGGTCTAGCTATCCCCCTTTAAGATATATTCCCTAAATAGTTAAAAATCATCATGTTACAGGAATATTGTTCATAGAAACACAATTTATAATACAAAGATCTTGGAAACAGCATAAATGTCCATCTACAGATGTACAGGTAAAGTCTGTTTTCATGTACAATAAAATACTATGCTGCCTTAAAGAAAGATTAACGTAAGGCATTTGATGCAACTTGTGACAATAATGTTAAGTAAAATCAATCAGGTACATAGGCTTAAATATTACATGATTTCCCTTATTGGAGAAACTCAAGATAATCTCTCTCTCTCTCTCTCTCTCTCTCTCTCTCTCTCTCTCTCTCTCTGTCTCTCTATCTGTTCAAATAATTCTTTTAAGACCATTTCACACAGCTCATTAGCTATTCTCCATTTTTTGGTTGTGAAATTGTTTTTTGTAGAAGAATGCTTTTTATATTAATAGCTACTTGTGTCACATAAAAACAAACCATCGGCGCCAAACGTACTCACTGGAAGAAAGATAGCCTCTTTAACAAATGGTGCTGGAAAAACTG
>NDGN011135131.1:0-12536 GCA_002564285.1 Tympanoctomys barrerae | reverse complement strand
TTAATATTCAAGAACATAAATGTATATATATGTATATATATATATATATATATATATTGCTCTTTTGCCAGTATATTTCCACTAATTATAAATTAAAGGCAGCCAGAGTACCAATAGATTCAAAAGCTAGTTGAATAATGAGAATCCTGTAGTAAATATTAAGGAGTGTAGGGTACATTAGTCACGTGTGTATAATAAAGACAATAAATCTCCATAAGTATAGCTATGATGAAATGTGTGTAAGGCACTTTGAACTCCACAGAAGTAAGCAGAGTATAAATAGATAGCATGCTCAGGCACAGAGAAAATCAAGTGCTATTTTAGCACTTGGGCTAGTGATAATTTATTGTTGAGGCTCTTTGGTTGAGTCAGTGTTTATATGGCGCTCTATATTAACTAAGACAAAAATAGTCTGTGCACATCACAGTCTGGGATAGATTACTGAGTGATCAGCAGAAACAGCATCAAACAACCACTCCCTGACAGGCCAGGGCTTTATAATATTTAAAGTATTCATCCTAAAAATCCAAGCTGTTTTGACAATTTTGCCTGTTAATCAGTATGAGAGGAGGTGTGGCATATGTAATGGATAAAGCAAAGTGGTTCACATTCCAAACTGAAGGCCCACATTGTCTGGCTTCAGTTCAGGCTCTCTTACTAGCTGGGCTGACCTTCGGCAAGCCACTTGATCTCTCTGTGCCCTGTTTTCCTCATCAGCAAATGTAGTGTATGATACTACTTCCATCATAGGGTTGTGAAGGTGAAGTGAGTCAGTACCAGAAAGCATTTAGACAGTGCTCGAAACAGTGTGAGCTACCTAGACTTTGCAATGAACCAGCAAAGACTAAAGACAAGTTACTTTATCTTTGTAATCTTTGACTTTTTCTTTATAAAATGCCAAGAATAATAAACCCTCACAAGTTGACTGCAAGCATCCAATGAGGTACTGTATAGGAAATATTTAGCTCTAGAGTAGGCCTCAAGGAAGGGCTTATTCCTGTCTTTCCTCACTCTTTCTCTCTCTCTGGATCCTTTTTACTGACCACTTCCTGAGTGCGCCTGTGTCAGGCACTTGGTTTCCCACCCTGCTTAGCCTTGCTGGTCCCTTACAAAGTCATGACTGGTCAGAAACTTGGACCTAAATCTATTTAACTTCAGCACCACCTGTCCTTTTTGTCATAACACTAAGCTGTTTTTTTCCCCAAGAAATACAACTTTTGGAAAGCCTTTCAAAATAAACTCCACCCAATCCTAGCTAACTCCTTTATCAACTCAGGTTATAATCTCATATGTGACATTTAGTATGTTTGGCCATTTTGTATAGTTTTTGTCTCTCAAACCAAAGCTTGTGTTCTCAGAAAACAGAATCTCTCATGACTCTTTTGGGTTCACCTTCTTAATGGATTTTTTGCTTATACCAGAACCCATCATGGCTGAGTTACCTGGTCAGATTGATAGCTGTAGGGTTTCAGTGTTACTAAAAGCCTACATAGCTCCTTGAGCCCTGAGGGCTGTGATCAGGCATCCAGATGCTGTGAGACTTGGCTTGTTTCTGATTGTACAGTCTTCATTCAAAAAGAGTAGAAATGAAAGAAGTAGCTCCAGAAGACGTACAGGAATTTGTTAAGGGGGTCACTCGGGGAAGGCTGAAGCAAAGAGGCTTCTGAGGGTGGCATTACTTACTGAATTCATCATCATCTGGGAGCTGGATGTCCTCCTAGTAGGTCTGAAGATCTGATTTATTCAGCCACTAAGGGCATCTTATCTCTCAGGAGCTGACTCCTATTAAACACCTGCTCTATAGGTGTCAAAGCAGAACACCAGTACATTCACTGATCACGACAAAAGTTCAAATTGGACTACATGTGCTTACCTGCCCCAGCCATGCACTCTGTGGGCAGCTTATTGGGGAGCCAGATGTGCTTCTACGGTAGCTCGGGGAGCGCTGAATCTGAACAAAGGCAGTTAGAAGACCCAGGCGGTGTCAAAATGATGTCATATACTTCTTTCTTTCTTACGCTTTCCAGGCAGGCACTTAGGCTGCCTAGCTATCACCCTGGCCACATACTTATTTCAAAGAGTACCTCAGTTTGGTAGCCCCCAAAGCTCCCTTTCTATGGCAGAGGCCAGCGTTTTCCCCTTCAGCTCACTGATAACAGCTGGCAAGTGTCTGTTGTGGTTGGTATGGCCACCCCTTGATGCATTTGTTCAGGCTGGGACCTTGCAGGCTTGGGATCCACTCTATTTCTTAAGGATGTTCTTTCCTTTCCTGTTCTGATGGTTACACATCTGCTTCTGTGTGGTCCTGGAGACAGTGGGTGTTTGAGGGGGCAGGGCCCAGTGAAGGCTGCCTTCACAGTGGAATGGAGTGTTGGTGCTTTGCACAAGCTGCCTTCCAAAGAGGCTCAAAGTAGGGCAATAAGAGAGGAGCACAGTTATTCTTGCTAAAATAAATTACACTGCTTAATGTACACAAGAGATAGGAAAAAGATGAGAGCAGAGCCATTTTCTCTGGGCCAGTGTTTACTGCTGAGACCGCATGCTTACAGATGTCCATATACAGCTTTCAGTACAAACCCTTCTCCCACGTCCATGTGGAGGGCAATGTCATGATTTCCCTCTTTTCTGAACTCCTGCCACTTCTGTAGTGATCCAGATGGCACCCTGTCTCCTGTCACCTCTTTGCGAGTTGGTTTACTTCTTGGTTTCTTTGAAATGTCTCTGGTTTTGAGGTTGCTTCAGCCCTATGAGCTACGCATGGGCGCAGCTAAGCTGGTGATGAAGCACGAGGCCCCATCTGCAGCTGTCCTATCTGAGGAACAGCTGTCCCGATCCTAGCAAGCAAGTGAAGCCTGTGTCCCTACCCAGCTTCATTCTCCCAGCCTTTTAATAATGGCCCAGCTAATGAGAAGTATACTGTTATCTGGGGTGCCCTGCCCTGGATCCCTGCTCCAATGAGAAATTCATATTCCTCAGCTGGGGCTCTGGTGGCGCAGACCCACCACAGCTGCCTATATTTCTCTTCCTTGCTCCTAGCCCACTGCCAAGTTGGAGACATGTCTAGAGTGATCATCCTCTGCCCTCTCTGGTGGCTTGCCCTCATAGGGTATGCCTTTATCTCTCCTGGATTCTTTTGTACCAGAAGAATCCAGGATTCTGGATTCAGGATTCTGATCAAGCTGTTTTTTAGCCTTCTGCAGCATTTCCCTGACTGTGGCAAGTAATACGGCCAAACCTACTCTCAGTGTGACATGCATTTCCTCATTTATGCATCAACAGATTCATTAGAGATTCATTCATGTGTCAGACACTATGCTAGATGCTGCAAGCAATGCTGTGGCCTCATGCATCTGCAGAAACTTCCAGGTACTGTATTTCAGTATTGTTGTTTTAAGCCTGCTTTCCTCTGATGGCTTTACTCTATATTGCTCTACAAATCCTTTTGCAGTGAGTTGTTCTTGTCTTCAGGCATATGCCCCAGGTAGGGATAACAGTCTCCAATATTTGCTTAAGAAGATTGGTGCAAAGCAGACTCTGTGCAGAGTTTCTTTCATGCTCAAGGTATGAGTGTTTATATGTAGTAAAGCTGGGAAGATGGTTTGTGGAATGAGCCAGTGAAGCTAGGTTTATAGTCTAGTTTATGTCTGGATCTCACTGGGAGAATGGCGTTTGGATAGTCACTCCTTGTTTCAGGCTGTTTTGTGTGCAGGGCAGCTGTGGTAGTTGCACTTTCCTCTTGCCCACCTGTGGATGTCCCCAGCTTCCATGGAAGAGCATGTGTTTCCCCACAGTTCCTTGGAAGAGGACAACCAGTGACATAGTTTGCCCATCAGATGTAAGAGTTCCTCCTCCCCCATTACAGTCATCTGGTGATAGCCAGTATTTTTTCAGAGTGCAGCTGATGTGGCTGGCTTCTTGTAGGTATCACTGGTTCTTCTTCATGGTATACTGTTTATACCAGTAGGCTGGTGGTCAGCTCCCTCTTCAGACGGAATATGTGCAGGTGAATCTCCTACTTCTCAAGGCTGTGGCTGACAGATGTCAATGTGGCTCCTTATCTTTTTAGCTAAGTGCACTGGAGTATTAAAAACTATAGACCTGTAGCCATAGCCCAAACCAGTTTGCCATACTCCCTGGAGATGTGACCCAGGACAATCCAAGTGATTTCATTTTGCTAGCAAGATTGAAACTAACTACTCTAAAGGAAAGGAGAAAGAATGAAGGCAAAGCAAGATGAGAAGAAAAGAATGGATCTGAGAATAAGAGACCAGGCACTGCCCACCTATGATAGAGTGACATGGTGCCACCAGCCCAGTGCTGTCTATCAAAAAGTTCATGGTTTCCCAATCCCTCACCCTGAATCTGAATGTGAGGAATCCAGGCAGCTTTGGAAGGGAAGGCCAGGATTCTCACTGTAGAGTCTGCATGCACCTGGTTTTCCTGTTGCAACTACTTCTAGCTGGAGATTCTTGAACTTAGAATTTACTTGAACCTCTCTGAGCTTCTGGTTTCTCACTAACAAAATTGTAGTGTGATATAGATTTGATAGAACAGTGGTGAAGGTGGTCACATGTCAAGTATTCTGCAAATGGAAGCTTAATTATAATAAGCATTAGAAGAAGTTTGCATCTTTATTCTAATAAAATGGTACCCACTCTTGTCACCTGTCTCTTCTCTCCCTTGTCCAGAAAAGCAGTGCTTCTGAAGTGGTAGAGAAAGCTAATAAAAAAAAACAAAACCCAAAGAGCCCTGGGCCAATGAAAAGGCCTAGTATCAGTTCTTCAAAGCTCAAAGGGTGATTCTGAGACCACCACACTGTAAAATCTGAGACCCTCTTTGCATGTAAGGACCTGTGGACATCCACTGGTGGCGGGATGGCAAGCAGTGGCAGATGGAGAAGCTTCACCGGTGACACCAAACTGCTTGCCGTGCACATCTTAGTTTTTTAGTGACTTCAGTGAATGTCCATCCCACCTCAGCAAGGCAAAGAGGGATCTGTGGAGCAGGATGGGGCCAGCAGCCACACAACAAGGTTATTTTAACAAGGTTCCACGTTTTATTTGCAAACCAAAAAAAGAAGATAAGCTCTAAAATGGGCTCCCTCTAAATTAGTAGCCTCCCCAAACATTGTGAAATTTTTTGCCTTTGTGATCGTGGGGGCAAAAATGAGTTGTCTCCCTTTCTGTACTTGACTGCACCGAGTACTTCTTTCTCATTTAGAGCCCTGATTTTCAGCTCTGAGTTCATAATAAAGCACAGCACCTTCTCAATGTTCCTATTTATTTTTAAAGGCATGAAAAGCCCCTTGGATCACAATGAATCAAAGGGTCTGCACATTGACATGTTTCCACTGGGCGTTGTGAGAATGTTGGTCTGCAGGAGCCCACAGGCCCCTGGGTGGATTTACTGCTTATTGTTTTTGTTGTAACTATAATAGGAAAAAGGATGTGTCTGCTCATAGGAGCAGCTACAGCAGGCACTCTGTTCTGAAGGCCTGGGAGCCGAGAGACAGGGAACCCCAATCTAGCAGAGGAGGGTGAGGACTGGAGACTGACTCTATCCTGCACAGTGGCCTCAGTCCCCACTGCTGCTCCCAGGCTCAGGTTCTCACCAAGCACTGTCACTCAGCTGCCTGGCTGCGAATCATCCTGTTGCCTTGGTGGGCCTGGGAAAGTGGAAAACACCATGGAGACTAAGCTGGGGTGGGGTGGGTGGACAGCCCTTGCCTGCTCCTCTTTCTCTCTCCAGGGGGATAGATGATGCTTGCAGAGCCCCCAGAGAGCAAGGGAGGCAAAGCCCTTTATTTTCCATTTCATAAAGGGGGAGGGAGATTCCTGCTGCAATCTTTGCTGAAGAATAAGAATTCCTAGCAACACCAAGGACTTTTGCTTGATCAAAGCATTTTAATCTCTCTCTTCCCTGCTCTTTGCCATTTGACTAGGCTGCTAGCGTCAGATTGATAAAAACAACTGTACTAGATGAAATTTATCTTCATACTATTAAAACTAATTTTTTATAGCCTGTTTAGGGTTTATAAAATATCTGCTAGTAATTGTTGACAGATTTAGAAGAGAGAAAAAGGAAAAGAATGCAAAATGTTATATAACTAAGAATTTTTAAGCATATAAGAATTGTGCTTGATAGGTAGCACAGATGGCCATATGCTCATTGAAGTGGTTACCGTGCAGCCTTTCGTGAATGAAGGAGTGTGTATTAAACATTCATCACAATGCCATTTAGATATATGTCAAAATACAGGAATTTCATTGAGAAATTAGATAAATGAATGATCAGTCATAGACTAGGGACACCTACAACAGCAGTGACATTTGACACATATTGATCTCCACTCTAGTGCCACATTCCACTCTAAGGACTGTCTGTCCCTATCAGCTTATTGCATCTTTATAAGAGCTCTAACGTATAATCTAGCACTGTGATTATCCCCAACTTAGAAACAGGAGAGAGCTGACTTGATGAGGTTCTCTTAATCAGTATGCATCCTCTCAAAGCCTACTAGTGGTTCACTCTGAGACCTCTGGGCCCTTGCTGAGAGGTACTCACTCCCTAAGGTAGAGCCAAGAGCCTTTTATTCCTTGCCTGCCTCTCATTCCCCATCATGTGGCGTCTGGGAACCACACTTTTGGTCACCCCCTTTTTCCTTGCTTTTTCTAAATGACACCAGGAGAAAAATATGTAAAGGAGTTCCGTTATATGTATACCACACAGTCAGTGTCAAAGATTTATAGCCAGATAAGAAACCCACAGCAGGGACCTAGGGCTGCCCTTCTGAAAGCTGGGGGTGTTCTGTGGGTCTGAGAATCTGGCAGTGCTGCCAAGTAACTGCAGCTTTCTCAGAGCTTATTACTCACCCTCTTGTGTTTTCTGCCCCTGCCTTGAAACTCTCATGCCTTTTCCTTTGGGTAGACTCCAACAACTTTACTAAGCACCTGATCATCCTCAAGAAGTGCCCAAAGGCGGGAGGACCATTCATTTATGCTCTCCGTGGTAGAATCTTTGTGTGTTAATTTGCAGGAAAGTAGGCAAAAGCAGCCTGTGGCACCCATGCTGAGCTTCAGGAAGTCTATGCCTGAATTCCCAAGCAAGCTCAAGAATGGAAGCAGAGAACAAGCCCAACTATCCTGACTGTTTTATTTGATGATTATTTTTAAATTGTGTGTTGGTGCTATTCCATTAATTTTAATTGAGTCAAGTCCCATGACTTTTGTGATCCCCAAATCCTCCATAAATTCTCTACAACTGGCATTTCCCCCCTAGAACCCTGTTCCTTTCCCCGCCTGGGAACCTGCCCTTTAAATTTGACATGGCTGGGATTTTAATCACTCCTCAAAGGCACACTGACAATTTCACAACAAAGCAGGGAGGTTGGGGATAGGAGTGAGGGAGGAGTTTTGTTTTCTGCTGTGATTAAGAGAGCAACTGTTCTCTCTCTGTGTCCCCTGGGGCCAGCTCTTGGCACCAAGCTGGGAAGACCTCAAACTTGGTGTTGCAACATCCATCAGACCCAGTGAGTCTGGGGCCCTCCAAGGTGAACTGCAAATGTGTGGATAAAAATTTTAAAATAAAACTTGTTTGGGAGATTTTCAGCACTTCTTTTATAGTTGGTCTTCCTGGCAGAGAAACCAGGAAGCTTTACTTTCCCAGGATCTCAGGCAGGTAATTGTTTTCCCAAACTGTACTTTAATCTGATGGAAATGGACATTCTTTGCCCTGAGAACCTTCACCCACTTCTACAGGCCATTTGTGTTTACCTCACGCATTGGTGTCTCCACTGCAGAATGTCTTGCCCTCCCCCAAGACACATTTCTATTCTGGTTATAACTTCAGGCCATTTTCATTTTTAAACAATTATGGGCCTTTTAATCTCATGGCACCTCATAGTGCTTTCTTGTTAGGCAGCTGGTCACGTACAGGTGGTGGGTGTTCTTCTGAGGATGAGAGTTGGCAAAATCTCCTACAGGGTGGCATTTTGAAGCAAAGTAGCATGAACTATGACTGCGTGGTAGTTTCTGCCATGACCCACACACTTATGTGGCCCCAGTCACTAATTGATTTATCAAGCACCCTCTTTTCAGGGGACCCCACTCATAAGTGGGGCAACAGAGGCTTTGATTCAGTTCACTGAGCTGCCAGTAGGACTGTACACTTAAGAAAGTGGCTATTCCCAAGTGTTCTTTCTCTATGTGAATGGCATAAACAGCTTGACTGGGTATACTGTTCTTGGGAAGAGGAGGGTGGATTAATTCTCTTGCACTGTGTCCTCCTGGAGATGGGGACTTTTACAGTAGGGAGTATAGACACAGCTCTTTGTGCAGTAAGTAAAATGCATCCACAGACAGATTGGATGCCGTAGGCAGGAAGGTATGACCCTACCCGCACCAGCTTTGATAATCCCTGTCATTTTCTTCTTACCTAGATTTCAAGCTCTGTTTTTCCTATTGGTCACTGAAAGTGTGAATTTGACAGAAAAAAAAAAATCTACTTCAGCATTCCCTAACCTTTTCGGTGTGAGGGACCAGTTGAATGGATGACAGTTTTTCCATGGATAGGTTGAGGTAGAAATTAAAGGGTGAGGGGATGATTATGGGATGGTTCAAGTGCATTAAACTTATTGTGCACTTTATTTCTGTTGTTATATTAGATTCTTGTGAGGAGTACACAACCTAGACCCAGCACGTGTGGTTCATAGGAAGCATCTTCCTCCTGTCAGAAGCTAGTGCTGCTCAAAGCTGACGGAAGGTAGAGCTCAGGTGGTAATCTAGTCAGTGGTTGTGGTTGTACAAGAAGTTCTGATAGCCTGCCTACACTCACCTTCTGCTATGAGTCCTGGTTCCTAACAAGCCATAGACTGTTACCTGTCAGTAACCCAGGGATTGGGGACCCGTAGTCTAACTTGCCAAGATGTCTTTGTTATATCTCAAATAACATTGATCAATTCAACCTTCTAGCAGGTTGCTATATCCTGGAGAAAAAGCGATCAATTTAAACATGAGCAAAACCCCAATACCAGGCAGTCTTCAGCCAGTACCAGTGGAGGTTGCTGTGCTTTGAATATGGATTGAATGTGTTCCCCCAGGGGTTTACATGCTGGGAGTTTGGATCCTAAAATGGCTGTATGGAGAGAGTGAAACCTTTAAAATATGTGTCCTGGTGGAAGGCAATTAGGTCACTGAGGGTGCTGCCCTTGGAAGAGATTATTGGTAGTCTCCAGAAGGGAGCCGGTTCTCACAAAAGTGCAAGACTGACCTTTCCCTGGTGCCTGGCTTTCTATCTTGCCCTGTGGGCCCTCCATCACTGTGGTAGTATCCAATATGAGACCCTTACCAGGGCCAGACGGAAAGGAAGCCTGCCCTCGTACTTTCAGATGTTAGAACTGTGGACTAAATAAATTTATCTTCTTTGTAAAATCCCCAATGTCAAGAACTTCATTATAGCAACAGGAAACAGTAACGCAGGGGGGTATGATGATATGTGTCATCAGGACGCTCACCTACCTCCCAGGCCACTGTGGATTTGGCTAAAGTTGAAAGCTCGTGATGGATATCCAGAGAACTACAAGGAGCACCTCTGGCATATTATCATGTAGGTCACTTGTCCCATTAATCAGAGGTTTTATGTTTTAAGTGTTCCTTATGCTATTCTTCATTATATAGAGAGGCATCTTGGCAGAGTTGAATTGTGTAAACTATGCAGAAGTATGACTAAATATTTAACCTTTTTCCTGCCCTTAAGAAAGATAAGTTTGGTACATTGTGCCAGAGGAGCCCCAGCCATTGATTAAAGACTGTATTATTGTCCTGGTCCATTTATTCACAGACTTATCCCTCATTCTCCTGTTTACTAAGTTGTTTGCCTGCTCATTTATCTTTTATTTCATTTACTCAGCCAGTCAGTCAGTCATCAGTCAACAAACATTTTCCAAACAGGCACTTACTATGTATTGGATACTGGGCTAACCAGATAAAGGTCTCATCTTCAACCAACATTGTGAAGGTTTTAGAATCTTGGCTACCTGCATGAGCTGCCCACAATTCCCGCCTCCCACCCATGGGACTCATGACATAGAGGACAAGAAACACATCAGCTTCTCAGGCCAGATCTCGTCACTACAGAAAATATTGAATAGTTTGTATATGATCTTATCTCAAGTACATTTGAACACTCGTTTTTTTTTTTTTTTTTTTTGTTTTTTTTTTTTTTTTTTGTACTGCCGCTGCTCCTTGTCCTAATCAAGTTTTAGTCTATCACGGACCATACAGAGTGCTGGCTGAGCATGCTGAATGGTTCACTGGGGAGAGTAAACAGCCAAAAAACAATGGCAGGAGTTTGAGCTGAGGTCATTTCTTAGATTTACCTTTGCTTGGAAATGCCATCCATAGTTTTCATCTACCTTCCCATCATTCCAAGTCAAATTTTATTCCATTGTCTGAATCCAAGTTGCTGGTGTGCATGACTCCCAACTCTCAAGTACTGTAGAAAGTTTGGCCTTAGTGATTATCTATCCCTAGGTTCCTGGGACTTTTAATAGGGTATCTAAGTAGATTGTTTCCTGAGTAGTTATAATAGCTGATGTGGCAGGGGCTCCAAGTTTCCCTGAGAACATTTCTGGACGCTAGTATATGAGAAAAAAGGAGAGAACAGGATCAGATAAATTGTAGTTGCATCTCAACTTCTGAATCTTACCTCTGCCTTACCAGCTGGATAATTCAGGTCATCTCTTAACTTCCTTGTGCCTGGGTTTCCTCATCTTCAGATTCATCTTTTGTTAGTCAGCTCTCCTATTATTCAGGTAAATTACCTGACTGAAACTTAAAGGAAGAGAGGCTTATTTTTGTCTTATGGTTTCAGAGGCTTCAGTTCATAGTTGGCTGGCTCCAATATAGAAACATGATGGCAGGAAGGTATGACAGAGCAAAGATTCTTAGTTCTGGGCAGCCAGGAAGCAGAACAAGGGAGCCATATCAGAGAGAGCTATGCCCTCCAAAGACACACCCCTGGCAGCCCACATCCAGCTGGACCGCAGTGCTTAAGTGTGGTTCAGTTATGACTGTCAGCAGACAAGTTCACTGAATAGTGTGACCCTATGATCCTATCACACTTCAGGACCCTCTTAATAAGGTTGAGTTCACTGTTAAACTTAATTGGCACATCTTTGTATGCCCATTTGTAAAACACTAAAAATAGTACATTGCAGGAACTAACCATAGCTGGAATTTACCTGCATGGGTTCCTCAATACAGATGTCAGCTGTTTACTGAGGTCCACTCTGTTGGCCTGGGGGCGCTCCATGTTGATTGAAGGTAAATATTTTGAATATGACTCTGGGAAATAGTATCTATGAAGGAGTTCATAAGCAGTGAAACCTAACTTGAGCTAATTTGACCATGATGCTTAGGCAGTTGCCACTTAGAAATCTAACTTAAAGCATGTTTTCTATGTACAGTTTTTAAAAAACAACTGACACATTAATTCTTAAAATTTGTCTGTATCTTTTGAGACTTAGCACAGGAGAAAAACTGCAAAAACTTCTTTTCCAGTGCTTTCTTCAGGAGTGATGATTTCACTCTTGAAGTCCAAGGGAATGAACTGTTATTTGAGCCCTGAAAAATGACCATTCATGGCAGCCTTGTGAAGCAAGATAGTATTTAAGGAGAAGGTGACTTTTTACAAAAGATGGCAGAATTCAATTGAGTGTCAAGACAGATACCCCTTGATTTTGATCTGTGGGTCAGTATTTTATCTTAGGTGAAAATGACAGCCCTTGTTTTTAAAAGGGGGTATGTTTTATGGTTCTTAATGAAATTCACTGTTTGGGGGAGACAATAAAGTTGCAGTTATACTAAGGGAGGCCCAATAGACTCTCTTCAGGCTACTTTTAATGGAAAATGATATTCTATTTTTTCTAAAATCTACTTCCACTACCCATTTTTTGTACTCTGCTCAAAGTCTGATGACTATACCTTTTTTAATCATATCAGGCCTCAGTAAAGAGAGATAAAGCTTGATATTTAACTTTAGACAAGGAAGTGATTGATCACCAGGAAAGCCACACATAATAAAAAGAAAATAGGAGATTAAAAACACAAAGTAACCCCAACCATCCATGCGCACACACATCTTTGCATATTGATGTACCTACTAGAAATTCTGAGTTCCAATTTTCTCAGCATGTAATGTTTTATATTCGTGGTCTTGACTGAGTCCATAAGCATTTAGTGAATCAACTGATAACCTAGAAAACAGGCAAATTGGCTTCTAGAATGAGCTATGCTACAGATTGACATGTTACTGAGTTACCTTTTCTAAGCTTCAAATAATTATCTATAAAATGGGGATTGGCCTGGGGAGATAGCTCAGTAGAATAAGTGCTTGCCGGGCTAGCACAAGGTCCTGAGGTCAGTCCCCAGTACCACCAAAAATAAATAAATAAAAAATAAATAAAATGGGGATTACCTCAGGTCCGCACCTTGTACAGCAGTTGACCACTGGGAGGACTATATGCAGAGTGTTAATTA
>NDGN011135112.1:0-15481 GCA_002564285.1 Tympanoctomys barrerae | reverse complement strand
TTCTTCTTCTTCTTCTTCTTCTTCTTCTTCTTCTTCTTCTTCCTCTTCTTCTTCCTTCTCCTTTTCCTTCTCCTTCTCCTTCTCCTCCTTGTCTTCCTCCTCCTCCTCTCCTCCTCCTGCTCCTCCTGCTTCTCCTTCTCCTCCTTCTCTTCCTTCTCCTCCTCCTGTTCTCCTCCTCCTCCTCTTCTTCTCCTCCTCCTTCTCCTCCTTCTCCCTCTTCTCCTCCTCTTCCTCCTTCTCTTTCTCCTCCTCCTCTTCTTCTCCTCTCCTACTCTTCCTCTCCTCCTCTTCCTTCTCCTCCTCCTTCTCCTTTTCCTCCTCCTCCTCTTCCTCTTCCTCCTCTCCTCCTCCTCCTTCTCTTCTCCTCTTCTCCTCTTATTCTCCTCCTCCTTCTCCTCCTCTTCCTCCTCCTCCTCTCTTCTTCTCCTCTTCCTTCTCCCCCTCCTCCTCCTGTTCTCCTCATCCTCTTCCTCCTCTTCCTCTTCTCCTCCTCCTCTTGTACTCATCCTCTCCTCCTCCTCCTTCTCCTTCTCCATCTCCTCCTTCTCCTTCTCCATCTCCTCCTCCTCCTCCCCCTTTTCCCCCTCCTCCTCCTCCTCTTCTTCCTTCTTCTTCTTGTCTCATCAGTACATGGTCTCACTATACAGCTCAGACTCATAGTGATCCTTCTTTATTCAGCTTTCCCAGTGCTAGGATTATAGGTGTTCACCACCATGCCCTGTTTCACTGGCCTGCTTGGGGTGCCTGGGGATGGGGACGGTGTGGCATGTGGTGCCAGAGATTGAAGAAAGGCTAACTTCTTCTGATTAGCTATGGGTTTGTCATTCCTGGCCTCTTCTGTCTGCAGGTTAAGTTCTTTCTATATCTAATTTTTTGAGAGTCCTGAAGGAGTAGTGAATTTTACTGCACGCTCTTTCTGCATTAGTTGAGATGGTTGTTATAGTCATGGTTTACAAAGGAAACAATTTTGAATAGGCCACATAATTTATAGGATTATTTTTACTATTCACCCAAAGAGTCAAATGCAAAGGAGTGTGGGAAATCTGTCTATACACTAGAGACCCAAAAACTCTATCTGAGGGCCTGGATCTCTTGGCAAGGCCCTTTAAAGGTCAAGCTGAGCCCTTGAGTCCTTGACAATGTCTCATGCAAGTCCGTCTCAGGCATCTGCACTGGGAAGGCCCAAGGTCAGTGGTGGAAGCTAGGAAGTCTGTACCAGCAGAATGAAGTATCTGTGCTAACAGGCTGAGAGATCTGCATTAGATCTAGGAAGCAACACTTCCACAAAGTGAACTGCAGCCACCCTCAGGATGAGATTCTGAGCTCCTAAAATGATTAGAACAGCCAAGTTCATATTAGGAAAGCCAAAATAACAAGCTTCTCCAGGAGAATCAACAGCTCACCATCTTCCTTCCAGTTCTCTTTTCATTTGTTGGCAACGATCTTCAGGAGAGCCCTCCACCAGATGTTAATTGACCACAATGGTCATATGATTTTCATCCTTCATTCTACTGATGTGATGTATCACATTTATCTGTTGCATTTATTGAAACATTTGTGTATTCCTGGGCTAAAGCTTACTTAGTCACAGTGCATAATCTGTTTGATACACACTTTGACTTGTTTTACTATTTTGTTGAGAATTTTCCATCTGCATTCATCAGGGATATTGGCTTGTAATTGTATGTGTGGGGGTGTATTGGCTTTTGTCTCATAAGATGAATTTGAAAGAATTCCTTGCTTTAGTTTTTGGAAATAGTTTTTGTTTGTTTATTTTGTTTTGTTTTATGGATTTGGTATATAGCTCAGACTTGTGAGTGAGCCTCCTGTTTTCAACCTCCCCTGTGCTGGTATTATAGGTATGCACCACCATGGCCAGATTCTTCACAGGCTCAGCCAGCCCAGGGACAGGGCCTTCATGGCACGTGGTACCAGGGATGGAAAGTGGTATCTGCACTTGCCTAAGCAGGTTCTTAGTCCTCTGAGCTACCTCGCCAGCCCTGGGATAGTTTGAAGAGTAAAAGTTAGTTCCATTTTATAACTTCAACAAAATTCTACAGTACAGTCAAAAAGCTTTAATTTTTGGGAGCTTGTGTTGTTACTGGTTTCAATTTCACTGCTCATTATTAGTCTGTTTAGGCATTTCATTTCTTCATGATTCAAATTTGGTCACTTATGGATCTGGGAATTTGTCCATTTCTTTTATGTTCTGATTTGTCAATGTATACTTGCTCATGATTGTCCCTAACCCTTTATCACCATAGTATCAATTATAATGTCTTTTTGCTTAAATCTTTATTTTATTTATTTGGACCATTTTTCTTTTTACTTGGTCTAGTTTAATTGACAGTTTGACAACTTTATCTTTTCAAAACATCAATTGCTGTTTCAACACATAAATCAATAAATGTAATACACCATATTAACACAGCCAAGGACAAAAAACATATAATTATCTTAATAGGATGAGAAAAAGCTTTTGACAAAATTAAACACCCATTCATGATAAAAATTCAACAGAAAATTTAAATAAATTGTCTTTACCTAAATCTGATAAAAGCCATCAATGACAAATCAATAACCAATATTATACTAAAAGGACAAAAACTGAAAGCTTGTACTCTAAAATGAGGAACAAGGCAAGGATGCCTATTGCCTTATTCAATATAGTTCTGGAAACATTTGTCAGAGGAATTAGACTAGAGAAAGAAATAAAAGGAGAAGAAAAGGTAGGAACAAAAGTTAACTTATCATGATTTGCTGACGATATAATCCTCTATATAGAAGACCTCAAAAACTCCATCAAAAGTGCTATAGAGTTAATAAGCGAATTCATTCACTTATCTGTGAATCACAGTCAATATTGAAAAATCAGAAGTTTTGTACACAAACAACGAAGTTACTGAGAGAGAAATTAGGGAAATAACAACTGTCGCAATAGCATCCAAAAAATGATAAACCTATAGGAATCAGTCTAAAGAACTAGGTGAAAGACTTCTGCATTAAAAATAACAGTATGATATAAAGGAAATTGAAGAACATACCAGACCATGGAAGGATATCCTTTGTTCTTGGGTAGGAAAAAAAACAACAGTGAATGTGGTCATAGTTACAAAATTGCTATACAGATTTAATACAGTCTTGATCAAAATTCCAATAGCATATCTCACAGAATTAAAAAAAACTATTTTAAAATTCGTTTGGAAACAGAAGTGACCCCAGTAGCCAAGACAAATCTTGGCATCAAAGGCAAGGCTTCGTAAAATCCAATTGCAGACTTAAAATCACACTACAGAGCTACTGTGATAAAAACAGCATGGTACTGGCAATAAAAGCAGATCCAAGGAACAATGGAACAGATTAAAATGTGCACAAATAACTCCAGAAATATTTAATCACCTTATCTTTGACTTTTATAGATGTTTTAGTTTCTATTTTATTTCTAATCTGAGTGCATTATTTTAACTTTTATTAATTTTGGATTTTTTCCCTTGCTTTCCTAGTTCTTTGAGTTGAATCATAAATTTGTTTACTTAAAATAATTTTCCTTCTTATCTTTTTTCTTCCTTCTTTCCTTTCCTCCATCCTTCCTTCCTTTCTCCCTTTCTTCCTCCTCCTCTTCCTTCCATTTTCCTTTTGAGACTGATAAAGTGTGACCAAAATATCTGTTATACTTGCATATATAAAATAGTGTAAAAGACACATTGCCATAAATGCCCCTCACTTTGAAGACACTAATCACATTATTCTTGCCACTTCCTGAAGCAGTTTGTAAGCCCCTTTTATGGACAGCACTAGGCATTCACTGTATTTTTGTTCAAACTTCAAAAGGTTTCCAGAACTGCATCATAATATGACAATGGCCAGAAGAGTTTTAAGGTGGAAGCTGGGCCCATAGATGGCAATAATGATGGGACACGAGTGTCAGAAGTGACAAGAAGAATGTTTCAAGGGGGATTAATGGAAACGTGTTTTTTTTTCTGTAATGATTTCTAAGTCAAATATTCAACTTAGTTTTAAACACCCCTTGTATTTCAAAGTTTTTATGTTGCCTTTGTAGAAAATATTCACTCTTCTGAAAATTTAATTCAATATTAAGTATTCAAAAAATGTTCTTCCTTAAAATTTATATTATTTGTTGTGGCTGCTTATTCCATTATTAGCCTGTGATGAAATTGGTTTTTGCTATTTCTAAAATCCGACTCTATGCTTTTAAGGGGGAATCTACACAATAATCAACATGAAATAAGTAAAAGAAAAATATGTTCACTGTTGTTAAATCAGTCATAATAGGGAGATTCTAAAAAAAAGAATTCTTTAACTTAAATATAGTTGTATTTTATTATTTTATTTTAAAATAACTTATTTTGGGCAGTTATATATACTCAACTTTTACATAGTTTGTCTCTTGAATTAGTTATATGTATTTTGAAAATCCTTTTCATCAAACACAATCCCCTTCCTCACTTCAGTGATACCAAGATTTGATACAGCTGGTCATGTATGCCATGCTATAGGCCAAGCATAGGGTCACTTACCTGAATTTTCATCGCAGTGATGGGTCAGGAATGCTCACCTCTCATCTTAAGCTTTAGTAACAAAGCAGGATTATGAAGTTTATTATGTGGGGAAAAAACCCAACTCAGTTATTTTTTTACTTTTGTATACAGTATAATATTTAAAAATATCTCTGGAATGGTATGTTTTGGGTCCTACGATATTTTCTGAAACTCTAAAACTAAGAATGAAAAAATATATTTTCCCTCTAATAGGATGTCTATGTCTATAACATACTTCAAGAGATAATGTAAAGATGAAATAATGTGAGAAAGGTACTGGTACTGCTTTTGCCCACATCAATAACAGTGAAGGGGTGGAAAAAGATATTTAAAAAATATTCATACTATGTAACAAAGATTAAGCTAAAAAAGGAAAAGCGTATTTTAAAATGGCTAAATGGTTAATCCAACATGAGGGTGTAACAAACACACTCAAATGTTATACAGCTCGAGTACATAAAGCAAATATTTCCAAACTATGAGAGATATAGATGCAAATACTATGGTAGCTAGAAACTTCAACATTCCACCTTCATCAACAAAAAATTATACACAACAAAAATGAGAGAAGAACCTGTAGAGTTAAACTGTACTGCAAAATAAATAAACATAGTAAGTATTGACAAAATATTTCATTCAATGGCCATTGAACATATGCAACAATCTACAGGATAAGCCATGTTTTTTAATTAAGAAAGATATGTTTTCCATTAGCATATATATTCTCTGATCAAAACTGAATACAATTAGAAAAAAGCAAGAAGGACTATGAAATTGTGAAGTACATGGGGCATAAACAACCTTTTACTGCATGATGAATGGGCCTATGAACAAATCAAAAGAGAAACTGAAGTATCTTTGGAAACAAAGAAGCAAACAAGTGCAAACTGGAAGCACAACATACCAAAATTGATGTGATACCAAACAAGCAGCCACAAGAGGAAAGTTTGTGGAAATACTCTGGAATTAAAGACTAATTGCTATGTGCATCGTAGGTCCAGTGCACCTTCTTCCCTTTGAAAGCTTTTTCTTACCTAAGGGAAAATTCAAACATGAAGAGAAGACAAGGGACTAGGGGCTACTTTTCTTTTTAGACACCTCGGGCCACTGTGGGATGCTTACATGACACTAGAACAACCCAAAGATATAAGATTTAGAAGAAAGTCCATGAAAATTCATCTGTTATTTTTATCTGAGCCTTATCAAATTTGAATTGAGGTTCTTCTCATTAAGAAAAATTAAAAAAATAATTGAAAAATAATTATTTCATTTTAGAGCTTTAAGGCAGGAACAAATAAAAACAATGAAATAAAACAAATTTCAGTTTTTTCAATGAGATGGCTGCATTTGTGCAGATAAATTTGTTACTGCTGTGAGTCATTTTTTTTTCCAATGGATCAGAAAAGGAGATATTTTCTTCCTAGAAATAACTACTGGCTTTCATATAAATTCACAACAGTAATTATAGTTTTTCTCTTTAAAATGATGCCTTTCTATATGTGTTTGGTTAGATATTATTAAAATAAAAACAATATATTTTGGCAATGAAATCATGCATAATAAACTTGATTCTAGGCATAATCCCTAGGTGGAAGAAAAAAATTTTAACAGAATAAGTCAATTATGTGTATGAAAAGTAATACAAAGCTTGAGAGGGATGGAAGGAGAAAGAGAGAGAAAGGGAGGGAGAGAGATATAAAAATATTTAACCTCTCATTTTGGAGGTTACAAAAAATCCAATTGACCTTTTTAAAAACATCTAATTGTCATGCACCCAGGTACTTTCCGGACTCAAACTGGCAGTCAAATATCACAAGAAAGGTTAATCTTGTTATTTCAAAACCTACAAGAACCAAGAAGTATTTCATGTCCTTAGAGAGATTCCAATTAAGCTCATCTTGGTCTTCTGTTTAATTAATTAATTACTTAATGTTTGTCAAGTGTTTTAGAGATGCTAAATGGAATGTATTGCTAATTAGTATTATTTATGACAAGTAAATAAGATATTAATTCTTTCCGTCTCTATAGTATGGATGTCATTTTAACTCACCAATTTTGTGAACTCAAGGAACAGCCACCTTTTTATAGTTCATACAATGCACAATACAAAGAAAATATTGTAAAAACTCAGAGTCACACATGGTAGATAATTATGTCTCTCCATTTTTTATATAGACCGTATTTTTGAATTTTGTCAGTGATAAGATTCCTCTGCAGAATAAAATAAAATTGGTAGATCAATGTCTAGTGGTGTTTTACAGTGGTTCTCTGCATTATTTAAGTAAACTTTAGAATTGTGTGAGAACTTTGAAATTCTTCATTAATTTATAAGGAGGATTTAAGTTAGGTAGGAATAGAGCATTGTTTCCCCATGATGCTTTTTATTGAAAATTCTTAATAGAATTATATTGCACTATCACTTCCATTTTTACACTATTAAAGATAAAAGAAACCTCAGTATATTTGAGATCAATTAGATTCTGGATCTCACTGGGCTGTACAGTGCTCCTGAATATAGAATCAAAGGAAAAATACTCATTGTGACTTGTAGTACACACATACATTTATAGCATAGAAAATACACAATGTCTACGACACTTAACAAATTCCTGAGTGTCCCTAAGCCACATCTCTTATTCATCAATAGATGCTTTGGCCCTAAGGGACACCAGAATATGTCAAAGGAGTAGCTCAGTATGAACTTTGAGATGCTGAAACATGTAATCTTTGTTATCAAACCTAGTGTAGCTGCAAATCATGTTTTAAATATAAAATTGCAGAAGGTTTTGCAGCCTTTAAATCTTTTCTTGTCATTTTATGTTTCTGGTGTTAAATTTTGCTGTGTTAATGTCATCTTCACTTGGTAATATTTACAGCACCTAAATCAATGTTGAGGACACAGAATATTGAGGGATCAACTCTACTTATTCCACATACACTTTAATATTTTGACTGCCAGACCAGAGTTCGAGAAATAACTGCAGTAGAATGATAATGAGAAGTTTAACAGTTTTATGATGGTTGAAGCTGACTTTATGAAAGTTGATAAATTTCATCTTGTAGGTTTCAATTTCTCATTCCCTACTGAGAGATGGGAGAATACATTGATACTGCATTTCAAATTGGCTAGATCAGAAGGAACAGCAGCTAAAATCCATTACAGCCCAATTACATCCATCAGCTGAAGCTGTGTGCATTCACTCGTGAACATCAGCATTTAATCCATAAGAGGAACTAATGAGAAATTTGAAAATGGAATCCACGCATCAGTAAGTTTGGAGAGATTTTTCTGGGATTAATGATCTGCCACAGAATCTTCAACATGCTGGAAAGCTATTCTCTCCAGGTTTGTTTACTGACCAAGGGGGAAAATGGAGGTTTCCTCTGTCTACTCATCAAATATTTGAAAGACTTCACTCATCTTAGTCACTGAAAATGGGATTCTGTGTGCGTTGGAAGTAAGGTATGTATTGGTGTCCACAGTTGTCATTGAACAGGGAAAATTAAATTAAATTGGGGATTTCCCATGTAAAGATTAGCAAGTCCCCTAAAGAAATTCTTTCACCTCTGTTGATATTCAGAAAACAGTATCATTGTTATTCCAGACCTGGGCACATGCTTATATTTGAACATAATGGTAACAATTCTAAGCTGTATAAATTTAGAAAATAGTGGAATTTTTTCAATGATTGTGTTATGTTTTCAATGATTGTGTAAATGTTATGTTTGTGAAATATTAATTATTTACAGAGGAATAAAGCATTTTATAGATAGTGTACCACATACTTGTTCACAATTACATAACTTTGTACAATTTGTGTGTTAAAAATAGTTTAAAAAATATTGGATGATGCTTGAGAAGGCTTCAGGATTTCTTTCCATCTTGTACAAATGGTTGCTGTTAGCACTCAATTTGGAAATGCTGCTATATCTGATATGTGGGAAATGCAAACATCAGAAGAAATGTGGATGTAGAGTGTATGGGCTCCAACTTCCTGCGCTAGACGAGGGTTTGTCTTGGTTTGGTTGGTTGTCCTCGCCACATAGAGTAAATAGGTTGATTGCTTTTGAAAAATCATATGAAATGGGTATAACTTCTCTCTCAGTTTTCTGATGTTGATGGAATTGCTTATTCAAGTGGCTGTGTGTATACGTGATGTTATCCATGGACTTAATGGAAGTTAAGCCAGTGTACAGTTAGCATCCTTACAGTTTTATACTTGTTCAAAATTTCAGAAGTTTAGCTTTTTTCTGTCTTTGGGAGAGACTAGACTGAAGAACATGAACAATAATGTAGAGTTTGTAATTTTATCAAAGGGAAGTCATGAGAGGTTTCTCTGTGGAGGGTGACAGGCACATTTCAGAAGAGTTATTCTGGCTGTAGTGAAGATGAGATTTGGATGAGACAGTCACAGAAGAGGCAGAGACAGCAAGCTTCTAGTGTGTGCTCAGTCAGAGAGTGCTGGTGAGAGCAACAGTTTTGGGAGAAGAAATATGAGGAAGGATATGCAGAAGCAGAACTGACAAAACTTGACAGGAATGCCAGGATTTTTTTGTGGGGTAAAAATTGGTGAAGGTAAAGGAGATTAGTGTCCCTTGCTGCCACTATTATTCACCTTCTAAAAAAGTCTTTTTGGAATGGAATCCACTGGCAATAGGGTCTTAGAGTGAGCCATCATGTCACACACTCAAAGCATGGCTAATGCTGGGAACTAGCTAACCAAATCTCACAACTTGATCCTTCTTTCTTAGGACTGAAGAAATAAGCCAAATAAAAGTCTTCTAATAGTGAGTTTCTCTGTGACTATTAAACATGTCCTATGGTAATTTTATGAAAACTTACATTTTTTCTCAAAACTGTTACTATTTATGTGTGTCCAGGGATCTAACTCTGCCTAAGTGAGGGGTCAGAAATTTCAGGCCATTGTAAAGTGGGCTAGGTCACAGCGATATTAGTTGAAATCCCTCAATAGCAATTCATTCTCCTCAGGATTATTGTGGTTTCCAAATCATGTACAGCATGTCTATACTTGACATTGCAGACAATGTCAAAACCAGCAATTTATGTGTATAGTTTTGTACCATTAAAGTCAAGGTTGAAACCTTGAAAATTTTAATTATTGCATTCTTTAGTTTTAAAATGTACATGTTTCTTTTTTAACCTCTTGTTGAGATTTTTAATTTTTCTTTCAGGCATATTTGTAATTAACTTCAAATTGAAGTACACAGTAACTCCTTTAAAACTCTTATGAGGATAATTATAACTCCTATTTTATCTTGGTATTCCTATTTGTTGATTGCCTTTGCTTATATAAGGTGAGATGAGCCTGATTTTCATAGAAATCTATGACTTTTCATTATGTCCTTGACATTCTGTATGTTGCAGGATCCAGAATACTGTTTCAACTTTGCTTTGGCAGGCCTGCTGTGTACCATGCTAGTGAAGTGAAGCAAGGTGCCAATGTATTACTTCCATGTGGTAGAGAAAGTCCAGATTCCCACTAGACCTGCTGGACACATTGGGATCAAGAGAGAATCCTACTACTGCTGGCAGAGGTAGAATGTCAGGCCACCTCTTGCCCTATTCCTCCCTGGGAGGGAAAAGGAAGGGTACCACACTGTGCCACTGGGAGGCTCCACTGACACTGAGTTGGGGAAAGTTAATGCTTTTTCATAGTGACAAAAGTTCTCAACTTCTACTTGGCCATTGCTGATGCCATCATAATGAGGAACCGGTGGGTGCTTTGCTACTCTTGCATGTGTTAATCAGCTTAATCAGTAACAGTACTGTAATAAGTCCTCAGATAAGTCAGTTATAGCAGAAGGGTTTATTTTGACTCAAGGATCTGGGGCTTCTAGTATAGACAAAAATCCTTGCTGCTTTTGAGCTTGTGGAAAGCCAGGGCATCACAGTAGGAGCAAAACTGGTCACCTCCTCATGCAAATAAAAAAAATCAAGGAGCTCTTACAATTTCCTTGAAGGATGTGTGTCGAGTGACCGCCCATTAATCTCCACCTCTAAAGGTTGCACTACTTCCTTATTGTACAACGTGGATAACTGAGCTTTTGCCACATGCAAGATGCAAGCTTAGAACTAGTGAGGGGAAGTCCATGATTCCTACGGGATTGCATTACTCCTAGGCAGTGTGAATGCCCTTTATCTTCTTCGCCTGCACCTGGCACAGGAGTTGGGCATCTCATTGCACCATGAGGAGGGTGAAAGTCTCAAATTCCCACTTGACCTTACCTGATGCTGATGGGATTGAGGTTGCTTTCTCCCAACAGTATTTGTCCAATGTCAGTGGATCATGGTCAACAATTTTCAGTGTCCCTATATTTCCTCTTTTTGTTCTTAAGTTTGGCTGAAGAGATTTACATTTTTATGGGGCTTTTAGTAGTACTTACTGGTGATTCTGGGTTCAGGCTTCTTCAACACAGAATCTAGGGAAAGAGAAACAAAAGAAATAGCAAGAAACTCCTACCACACAAACTGTGGCAACTTAGGATCTTGAATGATGTGCTTCCTTTCCTCACATTTCATAGAAACTTTATGATGGTTTCATATACACTGTCCATTTTTTTGCTGTTGGACAGGGAGGGAAAAATATAACTTCCCATCTTATTCTGGAAATGCAATTAGGTTTGGGTTTCTGGAGCTAAAAACAACTGTATCAGAAAAGAACCAAAGAGGAAAAAGATGAATATAAAACTAATATTCCATCATTGGCTGAAATGTTAATCCTTAAAATAACACTTGCACTTAAAATGATTACATCTTTACGTAAGAGGTAGTTTTCCAGATTTCTGGAAAATTTATGAGAAACAATGATCTACAAGTTCTCTTTCAAAAATAAGGGAAAGTAAAGCCAAAATCATATATTATAAATAAAAGTACCCTTTTCCTAAGATTAGGAATAATGTTCTTTAATATTAGATAAAATATTTTCATGGTACCTAAAGACCAGTATTTTACTAGAAATTAAAGCGAATTAAAAGAAATTTAATATGAATTTAGTATAAAAACAGAATCATTGGGTTAGTATAGAGATTAACATGGGGTCTGGCCAGATAGCTCAGTGGACTGAAGCACGTGGGTTCAGTCCCCATTGTGCTGAGCCAGCTCTGTCCCCAGGGCATGCTGAGATGGTGATTGAGACCGGGCGTGGTGGCGCGCACCTATAATCCCAGAGCTTGGAAAGCTGAAAACAGGAGGATCATTATGAGTCCAAACTGTGTAGTAAGACCCTGTAGACCCTGTACTAAATACATTAAAAAAAAGAAAAGAAATTAACATGGATTTATTTGGAAAAAATCTAAATCTAAATCAGAACATAAATCTATTACTAAAAATTATTTTAAAAAAATTTATTACATATACTTTCTTCTAGTTGAAGAGATCTATACCTGTTTGTATATGAAATTTTATTAATAAATATACTTAAAGATCTATTCTAAATGGTATAAATTGCTGTATACACACACAGCCTTATTTAGATATTAGTCACATATATATATATATGTCACATATATATATATATATATCACATATATATATATATATATATATATATAATACAGCTAGAGATTAGTAGATTAAATGAAAAGAAGAGAAGAAGTAAAAGTTTTTCTTTTTTAACTTTAGAAGAAGGTGGATGATACAGCTCCATAAAATGTTGGGGCAATTTTTCTTTCTTCTGGCTTCACCAGTTTTGAAAGAATTATTATTTTCAATTTCAAGGCTGGCTAATTGGCACCACCCTCTGATATTAAAGAGAAGTAGAAAAAATGGATAGCAATCATAATTTCAAGGATGTCCTATGGAGTTGCAAAATCATTTCTACACATATTTTACTGGTAACAACCTCTTTTCCTCACAGACCTTTTTCTGGAGCCACTTCCCCAAGGAGTCTGCACCAGTTTGACCCTGCTTCAGTGTTTCATGGTCACTCAGGATCTCCAGGTGATGTGTGGTCCATTCCTCATTGTCCAGAGTTGGTGTCTAACTCCCTGTACCTATCCAGTGTTGACAGGAGAATTGCACTGAAATCTTCCCAATGGATAAAGGGAAGAATCTTAAGTGCAAGAAAGGCATAGTTTTATGACAAATAAGAGACTGTGTTGACAGGTAATGAGAGGGACAATCCTCTCCTTGGTGGCTATCTACAATCTTTGGTCAAATGCTGGTTCTGTTTTTTCTGGGAATTCCTTTGTCCAGTACACCTTGTTGCTCTTGACTTTGCCTTTTGGGAGATTTTACTCATACATTACTATTCATGGTTATAAAAATAGTAGGAATTATAAAGAAACACAAACACATTTCTTGGGGACTGTGTACTGTTCACATCTTGCTGTGGGAGACATTTTGTTTTGTGAGTGCAGCAACTACAGGCTTTTGTAGGGCAGTCTTATAATTTTATTGATGCAGCAATTTCCTTAAAGCTTACAAGGATTCTGGTCTGTTTACCTTTAGACACTTTTATGTGAACATTAAAATAGCAATTAACTGGATGATCATTATTCTTAGCACATTTACTAACTGCTCTCCATGCTTGACTCCTGTCTCTCTTCCACACTTTAAAAGTGAAGCAATCTGAAACAGTAGGCTTTGCCGTGGAGGTTCCTGTAATTTTAGCCCATCAAAAAATCTCAGTAGAACACAGTACTAAATCTTTATTCAACTCACCTGTCTGTCTGTGGTGGAGGTTTGGTTTATCTGGGCTGTGTTCAGTGGGATAACTGAAGCATAAGCCCTAGGCTAAATCCATGTATCACTCATTCCCTTGGATGAGTGTGGCAGTTTGAGCTCTCCTCATGATAATCACAGAGACAAAGTCTCTGCTACAGGACCAGCTTGGTGTCTCATGGTCTATATTCAGAATCAGCCACTCTTACTTTTAACCCGATTTTATTGGCAATGACAGGTAAGTGGTTAAGCATGAATCCAAGGGTAGGAGAACACACTCACCTCTAGCAAGAGGGACTCCAAACCACAGGACAAGCAATATATGGCAAAAAAAAAATGGATGTAGATACAGAGAAGGTAAAATATGGGGGCTCAGAGGTCAGTCTACTCTAGGAAACAATTCCAATTACCTGGACTGTCTGACATAGAACATCAATGGAAGGGTCTCTCATCTTATAAAGTTAGCCTTTTCCAAACCTCCAGAACTCAAGATTTCTAGACTTTCAGACAGTTTAATCTTTCAAGAAAAAAAGTCTATTTGAAGTGATCTGTATTTCTTCCTTTAGTGCTTGTACAGTTTTATTTTTCTGACTTTCTCTCTGTTTCATATATACACAGTTCAATGTAGCAAACAAAAGGTATGTGTTACCTTATACATACCAATGGCTCTTTTATCTTTTTGCACTTACCGTATAGCAATATCCCAATCACATATTAAATGTCACATAAAATATGCAATATAACAATCATGGTTAATTTGCTATTCTTGTTTTGAAGATCTGTAGCCACATGTATTGCATGTTACTCTGCTTCTATCTTTGGTTTTTGCTCTTGTTTTTGTTTTTACTTTTTAAATTAAAATAAAATAAAATGCAAGATTGGTCAAATAATTGAATCTTAACACTTGCTTTCAATAAACCTTATTTTTTATTGTCTTTTAAAAATATTTTAAAGAAAGTATAATGATAACTCATAAAACATTAGAAATGGTACACATTTAGAGGACCAAGATGAGATTTGTGTTTGCTTTTATTTTTAATCCTCAAAATACAATAAAATAAAATTTATAGATAAAAAATAAAATGAAATAAAATAAAAAAATTGTCACAAACTTTATGTATTATTTTGACCCTAGAATTCTTTCTGTCACTTCTGGTGCCACGTACTATAGTATAGGGAAGCTGATGTTTATCAAAAAACCTAGCAGAGTAAGAGCCAAGGACTTAGGTTAATTCTGAGAGTTCAAGGACAACTTGCAGTTGCCTGAAATACAGAAATAATGCTGCCATCACTGCTACCCATGACCCTGCCTCTAGACAGGCAAAAGTGTCAAGACCCAAATGTTAAGAATATCTCATGTAAAAACAAGTATTACCTTGACCTTGCTGGCTTGATGGAAGCACGGCCAGAAATTTCCCTTCAATCTTAGCCTATTCACATTTAGCACAATAGCTAAAACCTGTGAGCATGTGAAATCCTTGCGAAAGGTGAGCCCTAGAAATTCATTTTTCTTTGTAATTCGAGAAGAAGCTAGGGCAGTGGGGAGGTCAGTTCTATGCCAGTTGACAATATGTGGGACAATAGTAGAGGGGGCCACTTTATTCCTCAGATCTCAAAATGGTTATACTTGAAAAGATCTCAGAATGGTTGTCTTTGAAAAATAAGCCATGAAAAGAAAGCAATTTATTCATAAAGAATTAATGAAGAAAAAAATCCATAAGGCTTAACAAAATACTTCTACATTATGTTGGAAACTTTTAAAAATGTAAGTCAGAAATTAAATATGTATAACCATGGAGTATATGGTTTGAGGATTATTTTCATCTCTAAAGAAAATATCTCTAAAGAAAATATGAAAACCTTAAATTTCAATAGCAATTAGTAATTCAAGGAATCTGCAAGAAAATGTTGAGATATTATAATGATGAATACAATAATTTCTAAAAGGAATGCTCTTCACCTTTAAAGATGGACAATATGCTTGGCTTTACAGGAGCAAACACCAATTTGAGTCAAAGTTTTGGTCTGTTTAATTTCATATATTTTTTGGAATAAAATTGCAGATGGCCAGCCAAATACCTCAGCAGATTAAAGCACCTGCAAGCAGGTGCAGGGAACAGGGGTTCAATCCCAGGCCTGCCATGCTGGCCCCAACTCCAGGGCGTGCTGAGATGGGGATTGAGACTGGGCATGGTGGCGCATGCCTGTAATCCCAGCACTTGGGAGGCTGAAAACAGGA
>NDGN011135100.1:0-12927 GCA_002564285.1 Tympanoctomys barrerae | reverse complement strand
CTGTCCTACCAATTTGATTTGAAACTCTCATTGCTATTTGTTTCTCAATAAAATTATGGAAAAGAAAGAGTGGAAGATGCACAACATATATGGTGAATGCCTTTTGCATTATGTGGGTCCTTTTGACTCTGTCTTCTGGTTCCTCATCCATTAGTGTAGTGCACAGGGGAGTCTAAACCTCCCAGGGAACTTGGGTGCAGTCTGGGATCTCTGCTTGACACCTTTACTGCCTGTTTTCCCCCAGCCTCTCTCCGGCTTCTTTGGGCCCAAGATTCCCAGAGGCAGGGGTGTGAGTGGGCAGAGCAGGTGGCACTGGGTTCACGTCCATGCTGGAGACCGCCAGAAGCTGCTTGCTGATACAGCATCAGGACCAACATCTGGGCTGCTGTATTCCCATTGGAGGGCAGCTGGACTCCACCAGCAGAAGCGCTGTCTGATGAAATGTGGGTATTTCCCTGGCAACAATCTCTGAAGCTAATGTTAGGACTTGGCCATTTAATGGAACAGGTGCATGTTTAATTTGCAGGGCAGGCGCCTGAGGGTGCAGTGGATAATTGGGAACTGGTGGGGATTCCACCCACTGCCCAGGGCTGCGGGTGTGGCTTGGGCTGAACAGGGGTCCTTTTGGGGGGAGGGAGGCACAGGCACATGTCTTTCAGCTGGAGTAGAGAGGGGTTCAGGTCTGCAGTGGTCATTTTGCCCCCCACCTCAAGAGATGTACTTCATTGTGCATAGAATGGCCCCTGGCTTTGTGGATTTCGAGACTATTTTACCCCAGTGCTGGCAAAATGAAGCTGGATTTGTGCTTCTCAGATGGAACAGTATAGACTGTGGGCAAATGTCTTCTAAATCCTTTTAATGCCAATAATATAGTGGTATTCATTTTGTGACACCTGGAATGTGCCATAGAACTGGGTAGGCAAGAAGAGTAGTCTGCAGCTGGGGACACAGTACCCTGTAGGAGGGCTGGTGGCTTGGGTGCTGGTGGAGCTGGGTGAGGAATGTAAATGAGCTACGTCCTGAAGGAGTTAGGACCTGTTGGATCTGGGTAATGAAGAGGTAGGGCCCAGAGTGACCTCGAGAGTTGGCAGGAAGAATGAGAATTTGATTTTGGACTCATTAGATAAGGCCACTCTGAGACCCATGATGGTATAGCTGGTGGTATAGCTGGGCTTTGGGTAGAAATTCTGACTTGAGCACTATCATGCCTAGGGCAGAGGGATGCCAGGGGAGAGGGTTGATTGTAAGAGAAGGGGTTTCTTTCTAAGCCTGGGCTGTCTTACAAGAGAAGCAGCCAAGACACTGAGAAGGGCCAGAGCGGGCTGTGCAGAGGTGAGTCCACTGGATTGAATGGATTGCGATCAGTGGCTGTCGCTGGAATTTGTTTCTGTCTTTCAATAGGAATTTTTATGATGTATATCCAAATGCATTTCAGATACATCAGAAAAATCAATAATGACTTGATAATTGTATAAGAATGCAGTTTAAGCAGATATTCATGAAGTTTTGATGTAAGTCATGAGGAAGCCATGTTGGCCAAAATACATGAGAACAGTTCCCATTTAGAGAAATAATATGTTAGTGTTTTAGTTAAATAACCAGATTTTATATCATCATTATTATTTTTCTTTCTTTTCTTTTCTAGGCAAGGTCTTCCTATAGAGTCCAGGCTGACCTTGAATTCACTATGTATCCCAGGTTGACCTTGAATTCACTATGTATCCCAGGTTGACCTTGAATTCCTTATGATCCTCCTGAATCAGCCTTCCAAGTGCTGGGATTACAGGTGTGGGAAACCATACCTGGCTCTGTTCTTATTTTTAATTAGTTAATTTTTGCAGAAAGGACATATTTGAAGTATTTTAATTTATTATTTTGTAGTTGACACAAAAGTTGCACACATATAGGAGGAGCACATGGAATAGCTGAATTGAGTTAATTAACTATGTATAACCTTACATACGTGTGGTAAGCACACTTAAAGTCTCTGTTTTTCAAGTCTATTTGCTGTCATTATTTTACAGAGTTACTCTGATGTACTATGATAAATCTCTTAAAATTATTCCTCTTGTCTAACTGAAATGTTGTACTGTTTCACCAGCATCCCCCCACCTCTACCTCTGGCCGCTGGTAACCAGAGGTCCATTCTGCTTTTTTTTTTTTTAATATCCTAATTTTAATTTAGTTTTAAAAATCAAATTTCATTGGTACATTTTAGATGTATATAATGATCACGTTCATCATAGAGAATTTGTACCTGTACAAAGCAAATAGAACTGGCTTCTTTTTCCTGTTCCCCTTCCCTTCCTTCAATTCCTCCTCCTCTTCCTGTTTATGAAAGCTTTGTTTGCATGTTTTCCTTCTTCCCTTCTTATCTTTCCCTCTCCCTTCTTTCCTCTCCCCTCCCTTCTCTATCATTCCCTTCCCCATTCGAACATTCTCTTTCTTCTATTTCACAATACCTACTGTACATCTTGGTTCTTATTTACACTTGCTGTTTCTCACCAGAAAAACAATGTGGTATTTGCACATGTGTGTTTGATGTATTTCACTGAAGTGTATGGTCTCAAGGTGCATCCATTTTTCTAGAAACGTCTTGATCGTATCCTTCTTTATGGCAGAGTAGCACTCCATGGTATAAATCCCCCACATCTTCTTTATCCATTCTCCAGTTGATGGGCATTTGGCTATTTCCAAAATTTAGCTATTATAATCTGTGCCACTATGAACATGGGTGTGCATATGTTGCTGTGATGTGTTGCTTTTAATTCTTTTGGGAATATACCCAGGAGGGGAATTGCTGGGTTTTATGGAACTTCTGGCTTATGCTTTTCTAGGTTTGATATTTTTTATTCTGTGGATATGTGCGATCCTGCAGCATTTATCTTCCTGTGCATGGCTTCTTTCAGTTAATGCGATGTCCTCCAGGTTTAGCCATATTGTCACAGATGACAGAATCTTCCTGTAAAGCCGAATAGAATTTTGGTGTTGGGCTCTGGACCTCATCTGATAGTCAAATCCTTAGATGCTCCTTGAGTTCCTACTGTAAAATGACGTAATCATGGAGAGCCTAGGCACATCCTCTCCTTCCGTGAAGTAACTCTCTAGGTTACTCGTAACACCTAATGCTGTAGAAATAGTTTTTATTACTGTGTTGCTTAGGAAATAATGGCAAGAAAAAGCCCATTTATTGTGATTTTTAAAAAATATTTTTGATTTGTGATTGGTTGAATCTGTGGACACTGTGCTCACAGCTATTGAGAGCAGACTGTTTCTATCCTATATTGCTCAAATTTTAATGGAGGCCAATGGGGGTGGATAAAGAGCTCCCCTCTATCTGTGTGCTCTGGCGCCCACCTGCAGTATGCACAGTGGTCTTGTAGACCTAATGTGTGCTGCTGCGAAGCCCCACACTCCTGCGATGGTCAGCCCCACTCCACTGTGCTCGTGGGAAGGAAACCTCAGCTTGAGCCTTAGAGAGCCTTGCCCAACCTCTGCTCCTCAGCTGAGGGGGCAGATGGTGGCACCACTAGGAGACCCTCACTCTGGTCACCTGGAGACATTGTCTCATTTCTTCTCTCAATATTTGAGCTGCAAGTGTCAGGTGCTCATCTACAACACTGGTCCATACCTGCTGTCCCAGAGATCACTTTCTAGCAGAGGAGACCAAGTGCAGTGTGTGGGCCACAGTGGGTCCTAATTTATATAAATAAAGTTTTATTGAAATTTGGCCACACACATCTGTACCTACCATATCAGCTATGCTTCCTTGGACCTACAAAACTGAAAGTATTTATTACCTGGCCCTTTGCAGGAGATACCCCAGCTGCTCCCTGGACCCTGGGAGTGGCAGCTTCTGAAGTCTTTGTACCTGTAGTGTCCCATGCAAGTGTGTGTGCAGCTTCTCTGGAAGCATCTGCAGCTCTGGGAAGGGTCACAGCAGCCACTGTCAGATTGGAAGGAGTCAAGCGTTGGGGATCAGACCACAGTCTCTGCCAAGGTACCTGGTCAGCACCTGAATTTTATGTGGGGGGGAAGGAGAGAGGGAAGGGTCATTCGTTGCCACTTGCAAAGGCTTCCTGATGATGGGTCTTGCAGCTGCCAGAATCAGGGAGACCACCCTGTTGTTCTGTGACTGTAAGGGGACAGCACCTCCAGATCCCCAGGAAGGAAGAGAAAAGGAGGAGGATTTATGCAAGCACAAGAACTGGGGTTATTGAAATTAACATTTCCCCCGAAGTTTTAGAATGTCTGGGCATGCATATTTAAACGTCTGCCTCAAAAGCTCTTGCTAGTAACCAGATGGTGCGTTTAATTTCTTTTCTTGTTCTCTGAGCAACACACAGCTTCCTGCACATCCCTTGTTGCAGGCAACTGTGCATGGAGATAACGGCACCTCTGACCTCAGCAGGATCTCTCAGGGTGCGAGAGCGTTGTTCTTGGGGCTGCTCTGGGGACCAGGTCCTCTGCTACTCAGTCCTCCCAACCCTGCTCACTCAATGGTGCCTATCTGCATCTCCAAGCACTGTGGGCTGTGGTGGCCCTTGGAGCTCACAGTGGGAGTGAGGTCTGGAGCACTAGGAAGAGCCAGGAAGAGGGGGCTCCAAAGGGGTGATGGAGTGAGACAGGAAAATAGGAGGACAGAGGAAGAGCTTTGGAGCAGGGCACGGGCCTAGAGACAGGAAGGAGGGAGCCTGGCTTCGAAGATACAGGAGGGAGATAAGGTCAGAAGTCCCTTTGCCATGCTCTAGGTGTGGCAGGGTGTCCTGAATGTGTGTTTTCCTTCTCCATGTGTGGCAAGGCTCTTAGAAACAGGTTCACTCACAGGGGCATTGCATGGCATCCTGGTCAGGGGGTCTTTGGGAAGCATAAGATACTTGGTTTTCTTGGCTCTGTCCTTGTCCCTGCTGCCACCCGCACTGTGCACTGACCAGTCTGGCCTCCTCCTGCAGGGCTCTGGTCAGCGCTGGTTTCGGCTGCTTGCTGTGTGAGGAAGGCTTGGTGCCTTGTCACACTGTGCCCTGAGTTGCAAGGTGCAGTGCTGGGAGGGAAAGCTGCCACCATGGTCCTTCTCTTCTTAGCTTTTGCCCTGTGTCATCCTGCTGGAGGGCCAAGCCTCTGCCTTCCGCCTTCCCTGCCCTGGATTTGGGATCAGGCCACACAAGAGTCTGTGTGGTCCAAGAATAATGTTTAGTTTTGTTTTGCTTATTAAAAACAAGTTACCAAAAACCCCCAAAACAAAACAAAAAACCAAATTATCACGTGCTCATTTATTAACAATTTAAATAATGCAATGACATTGGAGGAGAAGCACAGCTGCCCTTTTGCTGTTTCTGTCAGTTTTGCTTCTCAGAGGTGGTGGCATGGGAAGGGGGGCAGCTTGGCACTCCTGTGAGCATGAACACACAGATTGGTGCAAGAGTAGTTTAATAGCACTCTTCTTTAAGATAATAACTGTGAGATAAAACTTCATGTATAATTTGGAGACGTCTTCCTTCTGCTTGGTGAGGCCCACTGGACATGGGCTCACAGGGGAACCTGGCTCCACCGTGTCCTCCTACAGAGGTTATATTGAGATGCTGCTCTTTCTCCATTTCCGCCCCCGGAGGACTATAGCTGGCTGCTGCCTTTGCCCTTTTGTAGTGGTGTGGTGAATATCCTCGCTCTTGCCTGTTGGTGCTGTGTGCCTGTGTTCTTGGGAGATGTTCTTAGAAAGAGGCTGCCCAGGTGAAAAAATGACCTGTACTCATGTTCAGTGTCACCCAGCTGCCCAGGTTCCCAAAGATCACCATGATGCCGTAGTCCTCTGCAGCCTAAAGCCACTGATCTTTCTTCCCTGGAGGCCAATCTGCACCCTGGTGTCTCCTGTGCCCATCTGTCTGTACCAGCTGCTGCTTGGAGGTCCTCAGTCTGGGGAAGAGATTGTTTTCCCAGACACCCTGGTGATGTTGCTGCAAAGCCCAAACCTGTGCTTGCCTCCTTTGGCCTCAGTGGGGATAATACAATAAATGGAGCTGGCCTCAAGGGCTGCCCGGGAGCTTGATGACATAAGGTGCAGTGCAGTTTCATGTGCCTGGCTCTTGCACACTTGGGAGGTGCTGGGTAGGGCTTTGGTGACATCTCAAGTGCTGCCCTGTGGCTTCACAGTGGATGAGTCTCAGGTGCTGAGTCCAGTGCCATCCCTTGGTATCTGCTGGGCTTGCTGGGTGAGGGTGAAAGGGACAGACACTGGGGCAGAGGCAGTAGGAGTGGAAGAAGGAAGTGGGCTCCTAATTAGCCTCACTGTGGGCTGTATGATGAGCCTGGACCCTGAGCCTCCTGCCTGGCCTGCCTGCTAGGGTCCACAGGGCTCAGCTCTGTTGTGCAAGTTGGAGCCCAGAGGTTGGGTTGGGAATGTGCTGGTTAGCACCCTGCCGCATTAGGGGCTCCCAATCCCAGCAGGACCTAGACATCGAGTGAGCCATGGTGGAGGGCACTCTGCTTGTCTGTCCTGAGCCCAGGGCCTGAGGACAAGAGATGCAGAAGGATGGACACCCTCCCCGTGGCCCCTGCTTCCTCCTGGACAGAAGTCTCCAAGGCATGTGGGCTTTGGGTGTACACCTGTGTGCGCGCACACAACTATGACTTTCTCTGTGAATCCCTCTCCCAGTGGTTGCATCTGCAGGACTACAGCTGCTAGATAAAATGCAGGAGGACCACTTAAACTGAGCTTCTGACTTACAGCTTTTTTTCTAGTGTAAGTATATCCTGTGCGCTATTTGGGACAAACCCTGATTAATAGTTCTTCTGAAATTCCAATTTACCTGGCATCCTGTCCTCTTCCTGTGCCTGACAGGCCATTGTGGGGTTAGCAGTATGCATTCATGGGGTGGGGCACCAGGACAGGCTCTGAGGCCCTGGACTGCTTCAGGGCCCCCGAGGCTGTGGGTTGGGTGGCCTGTTTCTACTCGGCCCTGGCTGGCTTCTGGCCCATCTTGCCACGCACGCAGGGTGGGGCTGTCCCCTCGCTGCACTGAAGCTCTGCTGATCAGCCAGATGAGAGGGCAGACATCAGGCCAATGGCTTCCCAGTGCTCCCAGTTCCTGTGCGGGGCTGTGGATGGAGCCAAAGCCCTCCTCCTGCCTCTGCTTGCAGAACACCTAGGTACCACACCATCTAGTTGCCACATTAGACTCTCCCCTCCTGGCGACCCCTCCCCCACCAAGTCAAACACACAAACACCTTCCTTTGCCCTGTAAACCTGTCCATGTAAGTGCAGTGATGGTATTCATCCACCAGTGTGCCCGACATACCAGGCCACAGGAAGGGCTGGAAGGCTCCTGATAGAAAGCAGTGCCACTGTGGAAAAAAAATTATTTTCCCCCTTTTCTCAGGTTCCTTTTTTTCCCCAACCCTTTCTGTTTTTCTTGGTATTTAGGATAGAACCCAAGATCTCCATGCTGGGCTGTACCCCAGTCTTTTTAAATTTTTATTTTGAGACAGGGCCTTGCTAAGTAACTAAGTTGCCCAGGTTAGGCATGAATTTGCAGTTCTTTTGCCGTAGACTCCCAGAACACTGAGATTACAGGTGTGCATCATGCCTGGTTTTGTGTCATTCTTGATTATGACTTAAACTTGATGCTTAACCATGCCTTGGGTCCAGCTGGCTTGGGGCTATTAAGAGGAATATTGGACAGGGCCTCCGAGGCTGTGGCAGGCGCCCCTAGGCAATATCACCAGGGAGCCTCATCTGGTATTTTTTGTTCATTGCTGCTCATCATGGATGGAGTCTCAGGTGCTTTGCAAGCTCCTCTGTGAGGTGAGTGCTGTCGCTCCCTGTGTGATTTCCAGCCTCTTTTAGGTGGCTGAACTTTCTGTTCTCTTTCCCACTACACAACCTTGTTCTGTTCTGCCAGTGGAGTTGCCTCATCCTCAGGGCTGTCTGACACACTGACCATCACAGCAACCCCAGAGACATTGTAACCCCAGGCTCCTCGCTGTTACAGGTGTTCACCTGTGTCTTTGGGCATGCTTCTTTGACCAATGTCTGCCCTTTCTAGACCGGGGCCACCATGAAGACAGAACCATAGTTGTTATGTCTCTGATGTGTGACATACACTCAGGTAGAAGCCGATTAATGGTTGAAGGCATTATACAAGTGGGTCTGGGACTCAGGAAAACCAAACAACTTTTCCAGTATTACTTAGTGACTTGGAGTTGGGGCTGGGTTGAAAGCTACCTACCTGGTTGTTTTTGGGTGCACATTCCTGCACTTCTCTGCGATAGCTCTGGAGTGGTAGATGAGAGGACGGCTTTGAGAATGTGTGTAACGATAATCCTGGGGCTTAACCAAGAAGATGGTATCCCCAACATGCCCATGAGCCCTCTTTTTATGTATATATACACTTTTCTGACTTGCCCTTAGCAAAGATTTTAAATAATATTGAAAGCACAGTTATTAGTGTGGGAGGATGATTATTTGCACTAAAAAGGACTCTTCATTATGTTGAACTTGTGGCCTACCATGCCTCTCTGCTCATCTGAGTTATGCAAAGTCTACACTTCCTCTCTCAATGGTTGTACACTCGTTTTCTGCCTTCAACAGCACTTAGAACCTTCTCCTGTGATTGAGACCTGCTCCCCATATCCAGTCCTCATCCAGCTTATCTTGAATTTTGTCACAACTTTGTGCCCATCTCTAATTAAGGCTGGGTTTAAAGAAAGCCCTGGGGAAGAATCTGCATGATAAACAGTGAAGAAGCTGGACAGGTGGGTAAGGTCAAAGTGTGGAAGGTGGGCTGGCTGGAAGGGCTGGAGCTGTTGGGCTGAAGGCCCAACCTGGTGGAGCAGGTGGACTGAGTGTGCTGCGGTGATCTGGAGACCTTGGTGAGTTCCCCTGCTCATCCAGCACTGTCTGTGTTCGACCTGCTGTGTTTTTATGCATCTGGAAGACTGTTCTTCCCAGATTTGCTGTTAACCTTAATTGTTAGTGTATCATTGAGGGCCCACTAGAGGAACAGATTTAATATACATAAAGGATTTATAAGATAGGCTTACAACAGCTAGCGATAGAGTCAGGAGAGGAAGAGTGAAAAGGGCTCTGTGTATGCTGGAGATGTAAAGGAACCAGTCAAAAGTTGAAGGCATGGAACTCGCTGTGGAGTCCTGTGAGAGTCTCTATCGGGAAGCCAGAGTCCTACTCTGAAAAGCTGAAGAGTCTGTACTGGAGACCTAGAAATGGACATCCAGTGGTAATGGTGAAGACCGGAGATGCTCTGAAGAAGTAGGAATAAGACGTCCTTCCTCCCCTGCCTCTTCTTTTATGTATTTGGTACAGGGTCTTACTATGAAGCTTCAACTTGTAGTGATCCTCTTGTTTTCCAGCCTCCTGAGTGCTGGGATTACAGGTGTGCACCACCATGCCTGGTCTGAGTGGCCAGCTCAGTGTGCCCAAGGGTGGGGCTGGACATGTGGTGCTTCAGCTCAAGCCCCAGTCCTTGCGCTTGCCTAAGCAGGCACTTAGTCCACTGAGCTATCTCACTGGTCCTTCCGCTTTTTATTCTATCCAGGCTACAGGCCTGTTGGTTGGTGCTATCCACACCCAGAACCCAGGGTAGGTCTTCAGTAAATCCATTCAGCCACACCCAGAGCTGTGCCAAACCAATTTACTAGGTGTTTCTTATTGAAGTTGATGCCACAATTAACTATCACAGTCAGCTTACCTGGATGGAGAGAGCCCTGGGCTGATGATTTAATTGTAAGGGTGTAAATCTCACCAGTGGGTTAACCTCTTGGCCAGTTCATAGCTGAATGGGCTCTAGGAGGTGGGGCTTTTTTAGAGCAAGTGGGTCACAGAGGTGTGATCTTGGGTACAATGTCTGGTCCCTGGCTCCTTTCTCTCTGATTCTTTCCAACCTGCTCTGCTTCCTGGCTGCCATGAAGTGAATAGCTTTCTCCTCTTACCACCCTTGTTCCTTGATGTTTCTGCCTTGGAACCAGCCAATGAGGGACTGAACCTTCAGAAAGCACAAGCCAAGATAAACCTCTGCTTCTGTGAGTTGTATGGATCAGGTGTTTTGTTTTAGCAACAGGAAAGATGATTATACCAGCTCCTTGTTTGTCTTGTTCTCTCCTCTCCCAGAAATGGATGCACACAGTTTCCTGTTTTGGGTGGTTTGAGCCTGCTTAGTTGTGAAGGAGGCCATTGTGTGTTAAAGTCGTGGTTCATCTCCCATGCCTTTTTCCTGTGGAGCAGGGTGAATGGGTCAACAGAAATGGAAGAGCCCTGTGCCATTCCACCCCCTCTTTTCTGGGCTGCATTTGACCTTGAGTTCTTGTGTTCTGTGTATAGCTGGGAGGAGTTAAGATTCCAAAATTCCATGATAGTGATTTAATTTGTGACCCAATGTCCAGGTCTTTTGGTCCATCATGGCTTTCTTTGGATATTCCTTACTGTGGTTCCGTCATCAAAGAGCACATTGTTTCCTATCTGGCCGCAGTTCCTTGGTGTTGGTTCTGCATGTCAGGAAAGTGTGCATCCTGTGGGGTGAATCTTCCTAGGATTTGGGTCATGTGGGGTATTTAGTACAGTCACAGCTCCTGGGCTTTCTCCCAGAGGTGTGAGTGCTCAGGGGCTCTGCTTTGTGTGCTCCCATACTCTCCTGGGCATCTCCTAGGGATTTTTATGAAGGAGAGTGGCATGTGAATCAGCCTAAGCCTTACCCCACTCCCTGGGCCCGAGTCCACCCAAAGGTGGATGAGAGGACCTGATGTCTCTCCCTGACTATGTCTGAGCTGGGAAATTTGTTGTTTCCTTCCTTCAGACTCAGGCTGGAACCATGTCACTGGCCCTCCTGCTGTCTACATTGCCCACTGAAGACCAAGGGTTGTCTCAGTGTTTATGGCTACCTGGGCTTATTCCTTGCACTAAATGGTCTCTCTCAGTCTCACCACTATCTCTCAGAATCTCTTTGTGTTTGTCTCTGTCTCCTTCAGAGTCTATCTAACCTCTTGGCATCTCTGTTTCTATCTCTGTACCTTTGGGACTTGAATGGTGGGTGACAACTCTAAGTCATGGGAGGTGAGGTTGCAGGGGATGGTAATGAAGGAGGTCTAGATGGACTCTCCTGGGAGAGATGAAGGGAAGCAGAGGGGGAGGTCCCAAATAGACTTCGGGTCCTATAGCATGGGTAAGTCATCCGGTAGGTACATGTGTTCAAGGCTGGGCCCCTAGGCTGGTGCTGTATGGAGGCAATGGAGCCTTTAGGAGGTGAGACCAGTGGGAGGTCCTGAGGCCACTAGGGCTGAACCCTTTAAGGACTGTGGGTCTCTGATCACTTAGTCTTTCTCTGTTTCCTGGTCATGATGAAACTGTTTGTTCTGCCATGTATTCCTACAATAATGTGCCACCTTTGCCAGTGGCCTAGAGCAATGGGGCTGCTTGATCTTAGACTGGAATTTCCAGAGCCATGAGCTAAATAAAGCCTTTGATGAGTTAACTGCCTGAGGCATTTTGTTATAGTACTTTGAAGCTGAGGAGGAGGTAGGAGGTGGAAATAACTGAGGAATTTCTGTTCTGTCTTTGCACAACAGAGGAAGCCTGAGGATGGGCTTTGGGGACCTAAATTGTGTAGGAAATTTAAAATTGGTCATTGTGGGAAACATTGGGGCTTTCACAATAACACTTAAACACTACAGCTGAGCAGAAGTGAAGGCTGCGTGGGAGATTATTTAGTGGAACTGCTGGATCCACATGTGGTATGTAGTGGCCGTCAGGCAGCAAGGCACAGGTTAGTAATGGGTCGGGAAGGTGTGGAGACAATGTGTGCAGGGGTAAAGTGGGAGGTGGAGAGCAGAGGCTTTGGAATTTTGGGGTTACAGAAGGAGACCTGGGTCCAGGATGATCAGGAGGACAGGAAGCATGAAGAGGGCACATGGTGGCAAAGAGCAGGATGGGAACGCTGAGGTCAGGGCAGAGGAGTGTAGCTGGAGGGGATTTTAGATCTCAGGGTCAGACAGCTTTTCAGTGACAATGAAGATCAAAGACAGGTGTCAGGCCTGAGTGACACAGGTTGTGGTGTGCAGGCCAGTGTGTGTGGCCAGGGTGCCAGGAGGCTTTAGGTGAGTGTCTGCTCCCTGTGGAGAGGGTGCCTGATGGAACTTGGTGCTTCTTGCATTCTTTGCTGCTGCTAGTTTAGAACAGGGTCCTCCCATGGGGTTGCTTGGACTGTGGTGATTCTGTGTAGAATGTTCACAGGTCATGATGAAGTGAGACAGTGGAGAGACTGTCACAGTCGTGTGCACATTGATGAAAGAGCACCCACTGTCCTTTTTTTGGGTTGCACTTTAGTCTGAAAGCATGTCTAGCCTATTAGATGGTTTCTTTGTATTTGCAGATTTTGAAAACTGTATGGAGTGCTACAGGGTAGAAATTCCCTTTTTTATTATAACTGTCGACACACATTAATTGTGTAAAATAATGGGTTTCATTGTGACATTTCCACACATGCAGACAGTGTGTCTTGATCCTGTTAGATTGCTGAGTCTCCTGTCAGTTCTCCCTTTCTTGGCTCTGGGAAGGCCTTGTCCTTTCCTGCATGTCAGTGATAGTGGCAGTGTGATCACTACTGCCCGGACATAGGCTGGGTGCAGCTGCAGCGTGTGATGGTGGGTGGAAGCTGCTCACCTCCAGAGCATGGGCTGAAGTACTCTTTGCCCTGTGCTTGATGGTCCGATGGATGAAGCTGTGTCATCCTAAATCCCTGCATCCTGAAGGCAGTTTGATGATAAAACAGAAGCTTTCCTCCTTCCTGTGGCTTGGGTTGCGGTGCACGCGTAGCCCAGCGAGAAAAGCTTTCTATGGCTTTAGTCACTAAGGTGGGGCTTGCTTGCTGTTGTGGCAGCACCTGATCTATCCTGACTGGCCATGGTGGGATCTCTGTGTGCGTG
>NDGN011135058.1:0-11456 GCA_002564285.1 Tympanoctomys barrerae | reverse complement strand
CAACAAGAAGGCCAGGGATATATTTCAGTAGCACAGTACCTGCCTGGCAAGTGCAAGGTCCTGAGTTTGATTCCTACTACAAAAAAAAAAAACTAATTTAATTTTAAAAACTCAAATAAAAAATGCTGGCAAGGTTCCAGGGAGAAGGGGAAGAAACACTTCTACAGTGTTGGAGAGAACGCAGACTGGTACAGCCACTACAGAAATCAGTGTGGAGATTCCTAAAGAAAAAAAGACACTAAAAATAGAATCACGTGGACCTCGCTATTCTCTATTAACTTCCTAAAGGAGTTCCATATCTCAGTACTAGGTATGCACCCATGTTCACAGCAGCACAACCCACACTAGCTAAAACTCAGGAGCAGCTCACATGTTCATCGACGCATGAACGGACAGAGAGAATGTGTTCACACACACAATGGAGCACGGCTGGACCACGAGGAAGGATAAATCTGTCATCTGTAGAAAAGTAGGTGCACTTGAGACACTGAGTAAAATAAACCAGATGCACAAGCTTAAGCTTTTCATGACTTCTCTCATGTAAGAATCCCAAAATATAAATAAGCTAAAAAGAAACTAAAAAGAGAAATAAAGACAATAGGCGATAGATTGTTTTTGCAAATAGAAAGAGGCTCAAGAAATGGAGGAGGGGAGGGGAAATGAAAGGACTGAACGCGTCCCGTGCACATGCCGACGCCACGTGAGGAATGAAATCATTATGGACGGCAAACGTGGACCCACAAAAACTTCAACTGGGCATGGTGGCACATGCCTATAATCCCAGAACTCAGGAAGCTGAGGCAGGAAGATCACCTTGATGGATGTCAACCTGGGTTACATAGTGAACTCAAGGCCAGCCTGAACTATTTAGCAAAAAAAAAGTAAATAAATTAATTAAACTAAAAGTAAAAGAAACTCTAGCTGAGGGGACTTGCGGTGTCTGAGCTCCTGCTCAGCGGCTGCCAGCATGCTGCTCGGCTCCTGGCCACGATGCTGGCTGAGCTCGCAGGACCCGGGGCTGCGGTCTGAAGAGCACCGCGCGGGCCAGCCCTCCTGGGGCCGTGATGGCAGGAGAGCAAGCTGGGTTCAGGCTTGCTCTTCTTAAAACCCCATCAGGACAGCAAACTCAGTACCCCAGAGTGACCATAATTACTTTAAGTCACCATAGTCCTTTAAGAGACCCTAGTTCCTGAAGGTCACATCACAGCCCAACGCAGTGTCCCTTCAGGACTGAGCTTCCTGCATTCAGACTCTTGGGGGACCCAAACCATAGCAGCCAGGTGATCCCTGCCCCAGCCCACCCCAACATACGGCAACACCTGAAGCCACCCAGGCAGCCTCCATGGTCTTCATGGGAACACACGGCTGGAGTGCTGGCTGCTACAGTGTAGCCCAAGAGATAGACAGAGTCAGAGCACCCGTCGCGCCCACCATCCCACCACAGGGCGCTGAGTCGAGGATGTCTGACAAACAAGAGGTTTCATGCACCTGCCAAAGGGATATGCCCAGGAGAACTTACAGACCCAGGGCATTCAGGGGTCCGGGAATGCCAAGACTTCACCTTAAAGTGAAGGACATCAGACCTGTGGGGGAAAGACCTACATCCTGATGGGTGTGCCAATAGACAACTGCCGTTAGCTTCAAGTGCCAGGAAGGGGAAAGAAGAGTGGCTGAATCAAGACTATTTTTAACCAAAATAAAGGCAGCTTAAGAAGTTCAGGACTGCCATGGAGGCTTCAAGATTTTTGTAGGAGCCCAAGTTCTTCCTGTCTTCCTGCTCTGACTTCCTTTCCTGCCTTAGGCTCCAAGACGGCATCCAGCTCCCCCCATTATTTTCCCATTCTTTCTGGGAAGCAGTGACTGGAGGAGGATTGAAGCTGGTGAGGAAGGATGTAACTTCCACCCAGAAAGTTCCACTCCATCACATGGGCTACCCTGTCTACACAGAAGAGTGACTGCTCAGGATGCTATTACTAAGGCAGAAGAAGGGACAAAGGAAGAGAGAGGTAGACAAGGCAGGAGAAAAAGAAGATGGGCAGCAGCTTATATCCTACATCATTGCTCACCAAGGACTGTTCCCCTCTAGATAGCAAGAGACCCATGAATACACAAGCTCCATGCATGCCCCTGAGAAAGAGATGTAGTTGAACGTCCGTGCAAGCAGTTCTATCACATGATGTGCAGGGCTAGACAGACTAGTTTGGACTGAATGAAACAGAAGGGCCCTAGGGCTTTGGAGCAAAATAATGCCCTCTTTAGCAATGCACTACAGTTCTTGGAGACATGTTTATAATCAGGGACTGTATAACAACGCTTCTGTCAATATATGACAGTGGTCCCAAAAGATTATAACACAGGGGCTGAGTGTGTAGTTCAGTGGTAAAGTAGTTGCCCAGGATGCATAAAGCTCTGAGGTTGATCCCCAGCATAAGGGTGGGGGGATTACAATGTAGCTGAAAATCCCTCAAGCCTACTGATGTAACAGCAGTCACAACATCTTACATAATGCATTACTCACAAGTTTGTGGTGATGCTGGTATAAACAAACTTGCTCGGATACATGAATAGCAGTGTGTTATAACTTAGTCTTCAGTAGAACAGGTTTGTAGTCAAGGAGCAAAAGGCTATGGCAAGTGGCCCACACCACAGGCTACAGCGTGTAGGTTTGGGTAGGCACATGCTATGATGTTTGCACAGTGAGATGGCCCCAAGCATTGATTCTCAGAATGTATCCCATCCTTAAGTGAAGTCTAAGTCCCCCTGAGAGCTGGAAGACACTAGCAGGTCCTGTGAAAACTAGTCCAGGTGAACAGCTAAGGTGGTGGCTGCCAAAAGCAGGCAGGACACCAAGGGCTGACTCTCCAAAGCAGCAATGCATCGGGCTACCCTGAGTTGGTGGCATGGGACAGGACGGGAAGTCATCATTATGGCCATGAGGGGCTGGTGGGAATGAGGGCTAGCAGGTATCTGCATGCTCCTTCTGAAATGTCCATGTTAGATGAATTTTCTCCTCCTGCCTTAGTATTTCCTCAGTGTTTCACCTCAAGGGCTTGGTGGTGAAGTTTGCCTCAAGGTCCTAAGGAGAGATGGAGCCTGCAGCAAGGGGCAGAGGCTGGAGACAGGAGTGGGCCCTTTAGCCGGATGAGCATGGTTTTAAGTGCATTCTGCTTGCATTATGGCAGACAGCTGGCCTGAAGCTGTCTGATGTCCAGTGGCTGGACTTCCCTCCCACGGAGGCTCCCCTCCACTCACGACTGCTCTGGGAGTCATCTTCCCAGGGAGGGAGGAATGGGGACTCAGCCCTTTCACCACTGAGCTCCTGATGCCAGCCAGGCCCTGGGACAAAGCAGCTGGCAGTTCAGATCCCAACGAACATGGGAAGACCCAAGAACTGGAGAATAAGATGCAAATGAGGGGAATAGCCAAGAGCCAGGGATATAGCTCATAGAGGAAAGAGACAATCCAGGGTACCAGGCAACGCAAGGGAACAAGCAGGGGTCCCTGGGAGGGGGACAGCTGGGATGGCAAGGGCACAGTCTGCTGAGGGAGGGGCCAACCAGGGGAGAGTTGGGCTGTGGTAATAGTCCTGGTTCAGGAACGAGCTGGAGTGACAGGAACATCCCGTGGGCACAAGTACAATGGACAGTGAAGGCGCAGGGGCGGCGGGGATAAGAGTCACAGCCACAATGCGGGTACACTAGGCCAAGGGCACGCCAGGGCAGACAGCACTGCCACAGGGCTGCAGAGGTCCTGGCACACTCTTGGGACTGGGGGCACGCAGAGTGCGGGAGACGCCGGGGCGGGCACGCTTGGGTCCAGGGCGCTCGCGTTGGGCACACCAGAAACCAGGGCACCTTCGGTGTTCTAGAGGTTCCGAGGCCCGGAGCTGAGGAACGGGCGGCTGGCCGGGATCCCGAAAGCTGCAGCCGCGGAACGTGAGAAGCCACAGACTCCACCCGGGCTCCAATTGTGCAGCGCAGCGGGGCGGGTGGGGCCGCAAGGGCCGCCGGGACTACGCGTCCCAGCAGGCCGCGCGCGTCACTTCCGGCGGCGGGCGTGAGCAAACGAGTGTTTACTTCCGGCCGCCGGCGGGGCTGAGGCCGAGCAGGCGCGGGCCCCGCGCAGCCATGGACTGGCTCATGGGGTGAGTCGCCGGCGCAGCGGCCGGGCGCGGAGGGCCGGGCTCGGGTGGCGGCGGGCTCGCTGGGCGCGGCGGCCCGCGGCAGAGGCCCTGAGGCGGGACGCGGCGCCGGCGGAGGGGGCGGGCGCGAGGCCCAGTCCCGCGAGGCCGAATTCCCTCGCTGCAGGGTGACGAGCGGGGACCAGTCGGCCTTCGTCCCGGGGCCAGCGAAAGTTACTTCGCCTGAAGAGAGTTTTAGAATTACTTTTGAGCGGGACCGAGGGCGGGCGCCTGCGTCCCGGACCCTCTGCGGACCGGCTTACTCCCGCGGGTCGACTTAAGCCGCGAGGGCTGGACTGCGTGCGGAGCGCAGCGCTGGTCCGGCTTGGCGGACAGGGTTCGCTGTCTCGGGCTCGGGGCTGAGCACTGCTGACACGGTAGCGCAGGCGATGGGCCCCCGCCCCGCCCCCCGGGGCATGGTGTCCACCCGCCGCAGACCTCGAGGCGTGCGCCCAGGGGCCAGTCAGGCGGGGACCGGGAGTCAGGGGGCAGGACCCAGGGCGGTGTGCCGGAGAGGCAGCCCTGCCGCCTGGCCTGTTCACTAGTGGTGTGCACCTCTCTAGAGCTGCTTTTCAAAGTCACCTGCTGGAAGAAAATCATGAACTTGCAGTCCAGTCTTGTGGAAGGGTAAACGGAGGTAAAGGCCAGCACATGCTTGGCTTGCAGCAGTGTTGGCAACTGTCAGTATACAGAAGCGTCTTGTACCAGACCTCTGAAGTCCACAGGCTCAAGAGTGCAGGGCACACACCTATGTTCGCCCTACTTGGAATCAGATGCTTGCTGTCTGTGTTTACCCAGGGGATGCGCTGGAGGCAGTCTGCTTCCTAGTGTCTCCTAGTTGCAGTCACAGGGCTTCATGACAAGGGGACCTGCTTAATCAGCTAGGCTGCTGAGGCTGCCCACTGCAGTGTGTGTTTGGGTGATATGGTGTGTGTCCATAAGTAGCATTCGCTTTGGGCCTGGAGACCAACCAGCAGTCAGTGTTTGAGCTGACCAAGGTCTGTACTTTATGGCCTTTGCTGTCGTCATTATCAATATCCAGACCATCGTCGGACTTAGGCTTCTGAGGGACTGGTTCTTGTCCAAATCTCTTGTCGAGACTTGTGTCATGAGTAGGCCACTCAGAAAGCTCAGCTGTGCCCTCATCTCCTGCCCCAAGCTAGGAACTGTCCAGGTACTGGTGGAGGGGCAGTGAGATGCTGGTGCTTCTAAGGCTTCTGGGAAGGCAAGGAGTATTCGTTGCTGCCTTTTTATGAAAACAAGGTTGCAGTTCAGAAATGAAGTGGAAATTTTTAAAGAGGAATTAGGATGCAGTGTGGTTGTCTCTGTGTACCTGTGTGCTTTTAAATTTAGCAGGTGGCAGAGTGGTCATTGGGAATATCGAATTCTTAAACAGTTATTTAAATACAGTCTCCTTTCTTAAGTGATATGTTTCAGTCATCAAATATAGTTCTTTGAGAGTTTAGTTTCAGGCTGGTGTTCTATAATGGTGGAGTGCAGGTAGCCCAGGGAGTCCTTTATCTCTTCTGCCCCTGCTTGTTTCACGGCTAGTGTGAAGATAAGAGGAAAGCTGCAGGGCAAGAGGCACAGACATCCTGGTCTGGCCCACTTTGTGCACTGCTCACCTCACTGGGCTCCTCCCTTGAAGAAGAGACAGTGAGGGGTCAGCATAAGTGAAGAAGCTGGCGCCTATCTCAGGGCCTCTGTGGGCTTTCATCTGTCATTAATCCTGAAACTGGGTTTTAGATCGGAAGAATCAGGAAATGTATTGTTTTTTACTCTTTCTTGATGTTTTTCTTAATTCAAACCATTCAGTGTCAATTAAGTAAATAGTTTGGAATATAATTCTCATGTTTGAAAAGCTTTAAAAAAAAAAAAAAAAAGAGAAAGGGTTTTTTTTCATTAGTTCCTGTTGGGTAAAGCATAGACTTGAGGGTAGCAGCTAGGAGCATGCACTGCCCTCCCTTTCTTCATTAGGACCAGACGGGTGTTCTATAGACATGCAAGTGAAAACCACATCTTCCTTTTCACTGGGGGAGTTAGTTGGGCCTGCTGAACATAGAGCAGCCTTGTGTTTCATGCTCCATCTGCCCTGAGAAGGGAGGCCCCGCAGGGAAATGTGCCCTGGAAAGCCAGAGCAGAGCTTGGCACTAGGACTTGATGGTGGACCTTGCTGGCACTTCTCTGGAGAGCATTGTGAGGTGTGGCTCTCAGCTGCCTCTCTTCCTGTGTGCTTCCTGTGTTTGGCGTTGCCTTGAGCTTGCTGTTGAAGTATTGTGTAGTTAGACATCTTCCTTCCTTTTTTTTTTTTTTTTTTCCTTACAAAAACTAATTTATAAATTCCAAAGGGGTCCCACCTCTTGTACAGTCAAACTCTGTTCTGTTCTGGGTAGCCAATGGCAGAGCACCACCCAAGAAGAGGCTGCACTGTCTGAGAGAAGGAGGGAATCTTCCATGTATTCGTTGGTACTTTAGAAGACATTTTTGTCTGCTTCACTGGCAGCAGCAGGCATTTGTGAGCAGAATGTAGGAATGCAGCTTAAATTATATCGACAGAAAGCAGGTTCCAGAAGCTCCCAAACACCTGGGATTCTGAAGAGGAAATGGCCCTCCTCCCCTTCTGACTGGTGGCCACACTCCAACCCTCCTGCAAGTCCCCACCCCTCTGCAGTGCCTCTTCAACACGATTGCCAGGGCACCTTTCCTGGGCATTCTTAGCTCTTCTTTCAGAGCTGCAGGTGCCTTCACGACAACCCTCTCCGGTTAACATTCCAGGCTTCAGCGATGGTGAGCAAGGTGGCCTTTAGAGCTCTCTGATGCTGGTGAAAGGCAGAAGCCAGTGTGGGCCATGTAATGCTGAATGCAGCTGAAGGTTGTGATTCTTACTCAACTGACAAATATTTGCTAAATAGCCCCAGGCCTTTCAGCCTGTCTGGAGCTGCCCTCGGCAGCCTTTTGCTCTGAATAGGAAAGCCCTGTGTGCAGGTATCTGCAGTGTAGATGCTTTGTTTTCTTCCTTGCTTTGCTCCTGGGAGGGTGTTTCCGGGTGGCTGGCACCCGGCTGGACTTGCCAGTCTCTGGGTTTTGTTTCAGCAGCCTCATGAGGTATCATTTACATACCACAAAGTTTGCTTGTTTCAAGTGTACTATTAAATAATTTTTAGTGAAATTGCAGGCTTTTGTAACCTTCACTGTGGATTAATTTTAGAATGTTGCCCTCACCCTCAAAAGAACCTGTAGGTCCACTGCAGTTGCCACGCCCCTGCCCGAGGCAACACCAATCCACATTCTCTATAGATTTCTGGTTTTGGTACTTCATTTGGACAGAGACCTGCTATCTGGTCTCTTGGCAGATTCAGTAAATAGTGCACCCTTTAAAGTTAATCTGTGTTGCACTCACTAGCAGTTCTATTGTAGGCAATGGTGGTGTGGAGATGTGCATATTTGTTTCCCCATTCATCCATGGATGGACACTGGGATGTGTCCCCTCTTTGTAATCATGGCTGATGCTGCCATGACCCGGCTGTTCCCCACCTCTACCCCCACCCCCTTACTAGAGAGCAAATTTAGCAACATTATACTGCTGAGTTTCATTCTCAACCCTCTTGCCTCAGTCTCTCCAAAGCTGGCATGATAGATGTGTACCACCATGCTCTGCTATGACCCAGTTTCCTTTGATAGTATATCAGGCTTCTTCCTCAGCTGGGGTGTCCAGGATCATGAGTTCTTTGGCTGCATGCTGGCACGGAAGCATTTCAAGATGAAGGTGTTCTTTGGGTTCTCATGCCAGCAGGGGATGTTGAGGACAAGTTTCTTGGAAGCATGGAGGAGGAGGGAGTGTGAAGTATGCAGGAGGTTGTTAGAGGATTTTCCTAAGAGAAAGGGTGGAACCCCAAAAGTAGGAATAGTCCTCATAGAGGCACAGAGGCAGGGTGGAAGAGCTGTCTCTGCCCCAGCTCTCCATGGTGACCCTATGGCAGGGTGTGATGTAGGCTCTTTCCATGAGGGCTGTCCCAGCTGGCCTTCAGGTTGGATTTGTGGAGGTGTCTGCACGTGGGATGTTGCACTCAGAGTCCCTTTAAAGACAGGTCTGGGTGCCACGTGTACCAGGACACCCTCAGCAACAAGCCATTTCTGTCTTACATCATACCTCAGGAGGCCTGGTACCAAGTGTCCCCAAAGCTGTCAAGGTACCAGCAGGCAATGATCCCCCAGAGGTGGCACAGAATCCTCTATAGGTTGGACTGGCAGGCAGCAGGGCGGACTTCCCAGCATAGGTGTGTCTGGGAGCGCAGTGGGAGGCTTGTGTTTGCCCTCCCAGGTGCCTCCATGTCCAGCTGTTGCCTGGGGTTGCCCACCCTGTACCTGCTCAGGAGGCCTCTCCCAGGGTCCTAGAAAGCCAGTGCGTGGCTGTGTGCCAGTGTTCTAGCTGGGTGTGCTTAGGAGAGATACCAGGTGAGGCTGTGCTCATCTATAGTGTCTTGCCTTGTGGGGAGTGTGGCCTCTGCTGTGGTCACTTGTGTGAAAGGGTGGGGCTTGGAGTCCATCTCAGTCATGACATGTATGTCAGCAATCTTTTAGCCCAATGTTTCTTGCATTTGTCCTGGTAATAGCCATAGAAGCAGAAACACCAGACTCTACTCCCTGTGTTTGCCTAGATATGCTGTGGGCACTGAGCAAGGCCCAGGCTTAGGAGCCAACTGGATGGGCTGAGCAGACCCTGGATGGGCCCTTCCGTGGCTGCTGGTGAGAACCAGTGCTGGGGCGAGCTGCAGGGAGCAGTGCTTTCCTGTGCTCCCTGCCTCCGGCTGATTGGGGGGGGGGGGAAGGCGGTGTGTTGCTCCAGCCTGTCTGGCGGAAGTGCCGCCCATTCTTCTGCCTTGTGTTTGTTTTTCCTTCTGCACAGGTTTTTGTGACTAGGGCACACCCAGTGTGTTCATTGTAGCTTTGTGGGGCAGTGCCTGGGAACACGGAAGTAGGACAATTGAAACAAAAACAAAATGTGGAAGTTTAAAGGGAGAAGAAAGTGGTTGGCAAGGTGTGCAGGCCATGTGTGACTGTGGCCCTCCTTGGAGGGGCATGACTCTGCTGTGGCCTGCAGCCTCACATGCTTCTCTTTCCTAGTTTTCTTTCGAACTTTCTTTTGCTGGTGTGCACGGCGCTGGGGCTGCTGTATTGGTCCATGTTTTCCTTTTGGGGGAGATGTCCCCAGAGTAGCAGGGTGTTGTAGTTAAGTCTGTTTCACATACCTGAATGTGGTATGTGCACTGGGTGGCTTGGTGCTGGGCAGTGCACTTCAGCATTGTGTGTGGAAGGCAGGGCACACCCACAGAGGTGTGTGGCTTTGCCCAGGGGAGCCAGTGAAGTGGAGGGCTTGGAAGCAGGAGTGGAGGCAAAGTCTGACTTTACCTGTGGTCTTTCCAGGTAAGGGGCTTTCCTTTCAGTTGCCCTTTTAGCAGCACCCCTCCCCTCCTACCTTTGGCTGGCACAAGGAATACAACCTCTGGAACCCTTGAGGGGCTTGAACTGCAGTATGTGAATCTGCCAAGTTCCCAAACCCACCTTACTTGGCTGTGTCCCCAGTCTGTGGAAAGGCCTGACAGTGCCAGGTGGCCCCAAGGAGCCAGATGTTGACCCCCTGAGCAGGCCTGGCCCTGGGAATGGTATGTGAGCCAGTGGCTTGCTATGTGGTATGTTGATGGCCGAAGAGGTTTGTAGGGTGATGGGGGCTGGAGATGGGGGTGGGGAGCACTGGTAAGTGTCCTGCTACAGGGTATGGCAAAGGTCAGATTGGTGTTTTGGTAACAACAAAAACAAATGCATGTATTAGTAACCAAGTTTCTGATATCAAGAAATATGATGTGAACTATCATAAACTAACACACAAAATAAACCCCTGTAATATCACATTGAAAATATGAACTCACAGTTTTCTGTATCTGTCCCTTGATGTCTTCAGGGATTAGTTCTAGGACCCCCTCAGCTATCAACATCCACAGATGTCCCGGTGCCTCCTATATGACAGTGTAGTTTTCACACAGGACCTGTGCAAAGCATCCTATATACAGTAAATCATCTTTGGATCTTCTCAAGTTAGTACAATGCTACTGCTATGTAAATAGTTGTTGTACTTATTGTTTAGGGAATAAGAACAAGAAAAAATCCTGTGGCATATTCGTTGTAGACAGTTTTTCCTGAGTATTTCTGGTCCTTGGTTGGTAGAATCCACAGATAAATTCTACAGATACAGAAGGATGCTGGATATGTACTTCCTGGGTTGTGGTGCACACTTTGCATGTTTATGCGGGGCAGTAGTTGTTACCTTGCATCTGGTTGTGACCTGTCATCGTCACCCTCAGGTGAGCCCTCCTGTGACTGGCGCTCAGAGCAGTGGCCAGTCTGGGCAGATAGCCTCTACGTGGCTTCTTGTATCTCTTCTGGGCAGTGATGGGCCTCTCAGCAAGTGCAGGTTTGTGGCCACTGGCTGGAGTGAGGGAAATCTGCTCATCTGCCACTGCTGCTGACTCCCTGGAACTTCCTGCCTCTTTGAGGGGCCTTCACCTCTCTTGTTCCATCCCCGGGTCACTCCTTTGTGACCTCCAGCAATAGTTGGGGTGAGAGACCTAAGCTGTCCTTGCTCTCAGTCTTGGTTCTGGCCCACCATTGTTCTGCGTCACTGTCCCCCAGGGCCCTCTCTCCTTGTGGAGTCATGTCCTCAGTCTACAGAGAGTTCTTAAGCTCTGCTGGCAGGACCTCTTTACACTGAAAAGTGCTGAATTTCCATGGATTGTAGCTTTCAGTGTTTACCATATTAGAGATTAAATACGCACATATGGTGGTGTACACCTGTAATCTGAACTACTTGGGAGGCTGAGGGAAGATTGTACATGTGAGGCTAGTTTGTGTAACTAGGTGATACCTTGTCTCCAAATTTAAAAATGAAAAGGGCCGGGGATATAGCTCAGCAATCCTTGGGGTTCAGTCGTCAGACCACATAAATTTAAAAACCTGAAAAAAATCTTTAATTCATTTGAAAAGAACCTAGTATTATTATCATAAGCACCATTTTTAGTTTAAAAAGTAGCTACTTTCCAGAGTGAAAAGTGGTGAGAAGAATGGCATTCCTTGTTGCCAGTCTCCAGCCAGATTCAGAAGCTGGCTTCCATGTGGCTTCTGTTGTCGTTTTGTGCTTCATGGGGCTTATTCAGAACTCCACTGTGTACCCGTGACAGGGTGAGAGGCAAGTAAGCCTTTGTGTTGCTGTGCAGTGTGGGCC
>NDGN011135023.1:0-12024 GCA_002564285.1 Tympanoctomys barrerae | reverse complement strand
TCAGGCCCTTGCGCTTGCCAGGGAAGCGCTTATTCCACTGAGCCATCTCCCCAGCCCCTCTGTGCCTTTTATTGTATGTAGGCTGTCTGCCCTGAGGAGAGTGTAGCATTCAACACCCGCAATCCCAACATTGGACCATCACTCAGTCACAAACTCTAGATTCATCTGCCTCTAAAAAACTGCCCCCTACCCCCATGAGTGCATGAGGTTTGGGGTGACGTGTCACAGCCAGATTGACTTCACATCCTTCCTCAGGTATACTAGTTGTTACAATTTAACTTGTTTTATGGATCAGTCCATTCTGCATGTACTATTGTGAGTTCAGAGTCCGGGACAGCAGAGGACTGTTTGTGCTTAAATAGATTACTGTGAAAAACTCCTAAATTCCAGATTGTCAGTCCCTAAGGTACAGAAGTCAGAGGAAGATGAACCATCCTCCTGTGCTCACGTGATCCCTAATGGATCTGGCCTTTGGGCAGATGCTTAAAGTGTTTTTTAGAATTGGATTGACATTTAGCAGTTGGAATGCATGTTCCTGGAGCCCTGGGGAAGTCTCTCAGCCCTGTAGTAAGCTTTCTGCGGGCTGAGCTGCTAGCAGCTCTCTCCCTAGGCTTTGCAGACCCCATTCAGTCAGTTTTCAAGTGAATTTGATAAGTTGCTATGACAGCAAACCCACTCTTCTCTGAGAAGTGAATGCCTGCAGTTTGGATATTAGATTAAGCTTTTTTTCATTAAGTGAAAGTTGGAACAATTTCCTGGAGTCATTATTCTTCAAGGGTTATAGAAGGGGTTGGCAAATGAATCTTGCTTATTTTTAATACAGTTTTTGAGTGGGTGAATGTGGAAGTTTAGGCATAGTATCACATAAGGGAATGTGTGGGCACACATATCTATATCAGTGAAAGCCAAAATAATTACTATCCTCAGTGCCCAGATTGACACTGTACTGTATTTTAAATTGCAGGTCTGAACAGAGAGCTAGTTAACAGGAAATTCGCCTTTTAGATTAATCGTGGCATTTATTTGTGCAGGAAGCAGCAGTTTCCTTCCTTTCTTTTCAACTAATCCTTCCTCCCTCCCTCCCTCCCTCCCTCCCTTCTTCGTTCCTTTCTTCCTTTTTTCCTTCCTTCCTTCCTTCATTCCTTCCTCACCTGGGAAGTATGTTCAGCATCCAACTGCTTGAGGAGAAAGGGGCACTCGGCAAATTCATCCTGAATGCCGGGGACTTGCTGTGATGTCACTGCAAGCTCTCTGTGAGCGTAGGTGGTGTTAAAGCACCAGGAGCGAGGGGGAGAGAGCAGTGGAAGAGGCGATGTCGCTCTCCGACAGGCAGCCAGCCTCTCTCGCGGCTGCACTCGGCCAGCTCTGTCAGGGCACGCCTGCAGAGTGCCCGATGGACCCCCCAAAAGAAATTGGCCAAGAGGGATTCGAGTGGCAGAGGACAGAGGGCAAACTGAATGAAATCGGGCTGAATGTCAGCATGGACGGACAGCTGAAAGACGGCCTTGTGAAGACCGCCAGCTTCCTGGAGCAGAATAAGCTCTGCTTTTTTGAGGGGAAGCGAGACAAAGCGCTCAGCATTGAAGTGCAGGACAAGGAGTATCAAGCACCCCCAGGTCACCTTGAGAGCAGGTATGTGATTTCAGAAAGCTGCTGTCCCTTGGAGAGGAACTTGGAACACCAGAAGACAGTCGGGTTCCATCCAAGACTTGTAGAGGGGCCAGACAGAAACAAAGCCGCCACAGACCAGGGGAATGCAGCGGGGAAGAATGGGCTGGCACCCCAGAGCCAGCTGGATCTGGATTGTCCTGGGGCTGCCCAAGTCCCCGCCCAGTGTGGTGAGGAGCAGGAGACCAGTGTTTGGAACCCCAACTTTCATCCAGTGTCCGGGGAGCCTCGGGGTTCGAGGGAAGTGAGTCCAGGCAAAGAGGGGAATGGCCGTACCCTCGGCTGCCCGCTCATTGGGGTGATACATGACAGCATTGGGCAGATCCAGCGTGAGCCCCCACTCCTGGTGGCTGTTGCCCACCCCACTCCCACCAGTGAACATTTCCCTGCTGCCATTCCACCCATCACCATGGTGGAGTTCACCCCGGAGGATGTGAAAGCTGGCTCTGCCAGTCAAGACCAGGATAAGGAGCTGGGGAGACTGAGTTATTCCGAGGAGGGGGGCATGCCTGACCAAGCGCCCCAGCAGAAAAAGGTGATGCGCCGGGCCCTGTCTGAGTGCGCACACCTCTCAGTCCCCCCGACAGTGAACCTGGTGGATAAATACCCGGAGCTCCCTGCCCAAGGGGAGCTGCCTTCTGACCCGCTGCCAGCCCCCAGGAGCCCAGCACCCAGCCCCAAGCCTAGAAAGCTGGGGGTCCCTGCTGTGAGGCGCTCCATGACCGTGGCTGAGGAGCAGGTGGCCAGCTGCGAGCCGAGTCCCCAGGAGCTGCCTGCCCTCCCTACTAAGGAGGCGCCTCCTGTCCTCTGTGAAGAAGTGCCAGCTCGTAGGGGAGAGGAGCCGACCCACTTGGGGAAGAAGGAACTGAGCACCGCCGCCGGGTTACACCCCTTCAGAGAGCGGCAGCAGATTCCTGAAGGAGGCAGCCCAGGAAAAGGACAGGAAGACAGTGATTCACGCTCTCTGGTCTGCCAGGGAAGTGAGAAGCAGCCAGCGCTGGGGAAGAAAGAAATCGAGGTCAGTGCACCCCAGAGCACTCCATCGCTGCTGCGTGAGGAGACCCCACGTGATGGTATGTTGCTAAATTTTGCTTCCATTGGGAACAAACAGACAGCAAGGAAGGAACCAAAGTGAAGTCCATTCTGCCTGTGCACCCTGGGAAAGCTGAAGCTCTGGATCCCTCTTGCTGGGAGCAGGGCAAAGAGAAACAAAGTGCATAAGGCTGGGCAAGCTGGTGCCCCAGAGTGAGAGTGACAGATAGGTAGGAGTGAGGGGCCTGCTCACAGGCTGGCTGGCAGTGAATGGGGTCAGAACTGGGAAGCATAAAATTTAAAGCCCCTTCCATGACCTTGTGGCTCCCTGCTTGCCCCACCCCCACTCGCCACCCCCCAGCTCCAGTTGGTTTGAACCAGATGCATCCTGAGCGGTGAGGTGTCCAATCCCAGCTGATTGATGTCCTTGCTTGGAAGCCTATCGCTCTGTGGATGCACAATGAGTTTATCAGCACTACCGCCTCTCATTAAGTTGCAGTCCGGGTGGAAGCTCTGTTGTTCATTCAGCTTTTGAGAACGTTTTACACTTTTGTTTAAGCTGAAAAAGAGCCTTTTAGAGCTGGCTATTTAATATTCTTTTCCTGTTCTTCATGTTTGACCTAATCTTGCTGCTAGTGTTCTCTTTCTGTAAGTGTGTTGGGAGGATTTGTAGGGAAAGAGAAGAAAGGAAACCTGATAAACAGCAAGGGCTGTTGTCTTTGTGTCACAGCCCCCACCCCCACCCCGCAGCTCTTGGTGGTGGTCTCAGAAAGCTGGTTGTCTCTGAGTCCACGTTGAGCACAAAGGACTGTGATTCACAGCTTGTTCATGGTAATTTAAAAGATGTTTTCTTAGTGAAAGATGGTTTATTTTTCTCACATGGTGGACTGTTGTTTCTCTATTCCCTTGGATACTTTTTATGAAATTTATTGTTCTTTCTTTCTCTGAAAATAGGAAATGTGCTCTTTTGGAGTAGGGTAAGTGGAGTACGAAAGGTTTGGATTTTTTTCATGGAAGTAGACAGGGTTCCTTAGAGCTCTGGGTCCTAAAAACTCAGGATCCCTATGCTGTCCTAGAAAGCCTTGTGAGAACTATAAGCTCCTCGTGAACCAATTCTATCATCTTCAGTTGCTCCTGAGCCACCCACCTCAGTACTGTGTGTATACCATCTAGACGGCAAGGAGTGAAGAGGTCTTGGAGGCTGAGGCAGGAGGAGTATGAATTTGAGCCCAGCCTGGGCTACAAAGTGAGGTCAAAGCCACTGTAGACCATGTGGCCATGCCCCTCCCCCCAAAAAAAAATGGTACCGAGTGAAGACTTTTGTTTCAGAATTGATTCATTCTATTTCACAGTAATAATAGTTCGTGCTGATGAGAATACTTGCTGGTGACTGAAAAATCCACTAACCCACTCACCTGATGACTGGGGACTCTGCTAAACACTATGCAGATAAAACTGTAGACTCATTCACTCATTTTGCAACTGCTATGAGGCACTTGGAAATTATCCTACAACTTAGGACCTTGTTGGAGGCTGAGTCAGAGAACATTGTGAATCATGAAAGATTTGAATTTTGGTGGGTTTTTGTTTTTTCCAGACAGTGTCTCACTATGTAGCCCTGGCTGGCCTCAAACTCACAGCTGTCCTGTATCAGACTCCCAAGTGCCGAGATTATGGGTGTGTGCCACCATCCCTGACAGAAGGTTTTTGGAGAAGGTGGCAATTGAATTGGTCTTCCAAAAGATAGGATGCTTGGGGCTGGGGAGATGGCTCAGTAGAATAAGCGGGGTCTGAGTTCAATCCCCAGTTCTGCAAAAAAAAAACCAGAATGCTTGACCAGGCTGAGCTGGAGCTTTCTGGGCTCACAGAAGTAGAGGTAGCAAAAAGTGGGAGCACGTGACTGCACTCCCAGTGCTCCAGAGACCAACGCAGGAAGGGCGACCCTGCAAGTTGGAAGCCAGCCCGAGTTATACACTAAGATCCTGGGCTGTGATCCCAGCTACTCAGGAGGCTGAAGCAAAAGGATAGCAAGCACAGAACTTAAGGGATAGCCTCTCTCAGAATAAAAAAAGGCTGCCATGTAGCTCAGTGATAGAGCCACCCCTGTGTTTAGTCCCTATTTCTGTAAAAAAAAGGTCACTAAATTTTAGGATAAATCAGTAAAATTTATGAAGTCTGAATAACAAAGAAGAAATAGACCAAAACATGAATAGATTCCCAGAAACCTGTGGGACGGTAACAAAATATCTAACATTTGTGTCATTAGGGTCCTAGAGAATGTTATGCAAAAGAAATAGTAAGTGAACCTGGGAGTGGTAACATGCACCCATAATCTCAGTATTCAGGAGGCTGAGGCAGGACAATCACCAGGAGTTTGTGGTCAGCCTGGGCTGCTAGTGAGTTCAAGGTAGCCTGGACTGCATGTTGAGATCCTGTCTCAAAAGCATAAAATAAAATTTTTAAAAACCCTGAACATGCCCAATAGGATAAATACAAGTCACACCAAGATATCTCACAAACTTCTAACTATTTTTGTAAAGAAAACAAAAAGATAGAAGTCTTACATATAGTAGAGGAAGTGGCACAGAGCTTTTCAAGTGCTGAGAGAACTGTCACTTTCTATGTCTGGTAAAATTAAGTGAGAATGAAAGGAAAATAAAGATTCTCAGGTAAAGGCCGAGTAGTGCTGCTGGAAGACGTGCCCTGGAGCGTGGCTAACGGGTGCTCTCTGGAAAGATAACAGGAGGGAGCTGGGAGTTTCATAAGTGGAAGAATACAGATGGAGTGGGTAAAAGCAAGAACTTAATAGACCTTCTCTGTCAGGCTTCGTTTTTAAGGCTTATTTGATGACTGAAACAAACATACTACATTCTGTTGAAGTACTCAGTGTATGGAAAGGAAATATTTTATTTTATTTTTTAAACAGTAAGGGTGAAAGGTCATAAACAGAAGAATGGTGTCAGTAGCTTATGTGTGCATTCTATGCAATAACTAGTGCAAGCAGTACATTCAGAGCAGTGTACTTAGCGTTTGCCAGGTGCACACTTGGGGCAGGATTACAGGTAGCTTGAAGCCAGCTTGGGCTGCATAGTGATTTCAAGGCAAGCAAGACCCTGACTTAAAAAAAAAAAAAAAATCAGAAAGCCAGACTCAGTAGTGTACGAGTGTAATTCCAGTTACTTTAGAGGCTGAGGCATAAAGAGCACAAGTTGGATCCCATCCTGAGCAATTTAAAGAAACCCTGTCTCAGAAGATGAGGTCTGGGTGTAGCTCAGTGGGAGAATGCCTGGGAGCATCTGCAAAATCCTGGATTTGATCCTCAATTTCACAAAAAATAAATAAGCCAGGTGTGGTGGCACAAAGCAGTAATCTTAGCACTGGGGAGGCTGAGGCAGTAGGATTGCTGTGAATTGGAAACCAGCCTGGGCTATGTGGTTAGTTCAGAGGCACCCTGAACTATATGACAAGATCATGTCTCAAAAAATAAAATAAAATAACAAATTTTATTGGCGAATTCTGTTGTAGTTTTTTGAGACTAGGTCTGGTTCAGCTAGCTTTGAACTCACTATATCACTCCGGCTGGCATTGAACTCACAGCAGTTCTCCTGCCTCAGCCTCCCAAGTGCTAGGATTATAGATGTGTGTTACCATGCCCAGGTGAGAACTGTGTTTCAACCAGACTGAGCAATTTAGAATGCTCTGTCTCACAGATAAAGGAGGTTGAGGGGCTGGGGAGATAGCACAGTGGAATAAGTACTTGCCTGGCAAGTGCAGGGTTCTCAGTTCAATCCCTGGTACCATAAAACAAACAAACAAAAAAGAATAAAAAGGAGGTTGAGGGTGTAATGATAAACCATTTGCTTAGCACCAGGCCCTGTGTTCAGTGCCCACCTAACACAAAAAGAGAGAAAAAAGAAAAAGGAGGAGGAAAGAGAGAGAAAGGAAGGAGGAAGGAAGAAAAGAAAGGAAAAGAAAATCCTAAAAAAATCCTCAGGCCATATTGCTTTACTGGGAATTTACTGTTCACTGAATGAATAATTAATACTAATTCTTTCATAAAATAATAAGGAGCACTGCTTAAATCTATCAGGTCAATATCTTTTTAACAGTAGCAGACAAAGACAGTATTAAAAAAATTGAAAAGTAGTTGCTCTTGCCAAGTTGGATGAAAAAATTCTAACAAAAAATCTTAACCAAATCACACTGAGCAGTATATGAAAAACTTATAACAGCCAAGTGAGGCTTATTCTAAATATACAAAATTGATTCAATAATCAAAATAACAGAAATAACCCACCATACGTGCAGTGAAAAAAGGAAAATCATAGACACAGAAAAAGCATTCAGCGGACTGCATACTCATTCACGAGAAAAACTCCTAACGCTAGAAATAGAGCAGCAGCGTAGTCGGCCTCCACAGGAAGCCTGCAGCAGCCGGGCCCAGTGGGCAGAGGGGGCGCGGAGGGGGGCGGGCCTGACAGGATTTCCAGCCAGTCTGGTCGGCAGAGCGAGACCCTGGTTTTTCCAGATAGCCTGATACCACACTTCACATCATACTTACTGTCAGAATCTCCGTGTTCCTCTTTTAGGACTGGGGGTGAGAAAGAACTGTTCCTCGTTGATATAGGTGACATGAAATGACATGTAAAGTTGAATAGAAGTATATACAAATAAGCGTAAGACTAGAAAATCGAGTCAGCTCTGTGTGCGCAGCGGCGTTTGAGTCTCCGCCGAGCCCTTTGCTGCCAGGGGCTCTCGTGCATACTCGTGGGTGCTCTTCTTAGTTGCTTCTCCCTTGCTAAGGATGACTCGGTGGCAGTCATCAAAGAATCTTCTTGTGCTTTATTTTTTTTCGGAATAAAGCATAATACTGATATTTCTGGGTTGTTTATTCATGTGCCAAGGACTGAACTCAGGCCCGCCCAGCCTTGCTTATTTTATGCTGCGTCAGAGCCTGGACTCCAGCTTGGAGCCTGCCTGCTTTGGGCTCCCAAATGGCTAGAATTGTAGCCATGATATTTTTGTTTTCTGTGAACTGACTTTGAAAGATTGTTTCAGTGCTTTGCCATTCTAGGAAATTATCTGGTGTACAAACTTCCATATTTTCCATTGTGTGAAATATATCTCTAAAATGAGCTTCTAGAAATAGCATTTTGGGTTGAAATTTTCCTACAGTGCAGTTTTCAGAGCCTGCTCGGATCCGACTGCCCTGCCAGTGGGGCCGGTTCCCTAGTGTTAGCAGCAGGGCCCTTCCCTACCTCAGCTTGCTCCAGTGCTTACTTTCAGATGAGAAGGTTTGGTAATACACTGCCTTAGCAAGAGCTTTTTTCTTTCTGTTTTTTTTAAGGTACAGGAGATTGAGCCCAGGGACTGTCCACTAAGTTATGTTCTTTTGTTTCGTGACAGGGTTCTAGAGGCTAGGATGACAGGCGTGTGCCATCATGCATGGCTGACACTAGCACTTCAGGCCCTGCCCAGCACTTGAGCCAGGGGCCCTGCCTGCTCTTTGCTTTGGTTCCATGTTTGAGGTGGAAAAGATCTTGTCTAGGCTGGGCTGGCTTGAGGAGAGCCCTGCAGCCATCTGCAGCCACCACATAGTCAGCTTAGGGGACACAGACATGGTGTCCCATGCCCAGGTGATAAGCACAGAGCTGCCAGAACATCTCTTGTACCCGAGAAGCCCGAGGAGAGGGAAATTGCAACGCTGGTGTTATTTTTCAGGCGGGAGGGCTGTTCATAGGCTATATTCTCTGGAACCTGTTTTACTAACTAACTGTTTTGGAGCATGTTACCCAAACAAGATGTTTTTAAGCCCAAAGGCATTTAACTTAATTTTAATTTTCTTGTCTCTTGATACCTAAGATTAGACATCTTTTGCACATTTTCAGAAATTTATCTCCTATAAACTGTGTCCATATCCTTTTGTTCATTTTTTTCTCATGAGTGTCATTGATTTGAAGAAATGACTTATAAGTTGAGAATGAACTTTTTCTGTTTAGCTTGTACCTTTTTACTTGTACTTAACTTTCTTGGTGCTGGATATTGAACCTTTTGTACCTTCCCTACAGCAGTTCTGAATGTCATGGTGTTCAGTCCTTTCAGACACAGCCCCGTTGACATCCACAGGAGCCCCTTCACTGGAGGAGGCAGGGCTGCCTGAGGCAGGTGACTGTTTCTAGCCCTGGGTCCAGTTGCGTGGTCTCAGCCTCGTTGCAAATCTGGGTCACTGCTGGAACTGGAGCAGCTTAATCTCACATCCTCCATAAAGCGTTCTTCACAGAGAGAGGAAGTAACGGGAGGATAGGGGATGATATTCTGGCTTTTACCCCATCTGTCTGCAGCCTTTATTCCAGAGGTAGACTCCATAGAAGAGGTTTTTGTCCCTGTGTGCACTCACTGGGTGACAGTACCTCTTTGTGGTCTCTAGGGAAGGGAAACCAAACTTCAAGTGCCATTTCCTTCCCCTGATCATTTGTACAAAACCCACTTAGATCTATTCTCTGCTAGGACACTCCCTGAATCTTTGGAATCTAACGTGGTCCTCTGCCGCTGTGAGAGCTCGGGAGTCTTGTCTGCGCTGCAGCAGCACGAACCTGTGGAATTGTTTTCCGAATGAAGTGGGAGTTAGTGCTCTGTCTGCTATGCCTAGCTCTTTCAGAATGGATGTAAAAAATATTTGCTCTGAATAATTCCCAGTTACCACTCCCCCTTAGGAATAGCCAGGCCAGAAGAGGGAAAGGTGGCTGTGAGTGTGACCGGAAATGACATCTCTACCCCCCCAAACAAGGAACTCCCACCAAGCCCAGAAAAAAAAACCAAGGTAGGTGCCAGAATGATGGTTATCTTCTACTGCTGTAATTTTTTAAAATAGTGCCTTCTGCTACTATTGCTTGAATCATGAATGTGCATTCTTTTTTCTGAGCCAGTACAAGTCTTTCTTCAGCTGTGGATGTGCTTAGAATTTTCGTGGTGCAAATATAGCTCAGGTGGGCCTTAAACTCACTGTGTAGCTCAGTCCGGCTTCAAACTCACTGCACCCCCCACCCAGCCTTCGGAGTGCTGAGATCGTAGGTGTGTGTGCCACCACACCCAGCAGAAAATATTTTAGTCTTTCCACTTTACCATAGCAATCTAAACCAAATTTTAAATGTTCTGCCTTTGACCCTTTTATCTTATGTATCTATTGAAAAACTTGTATTGAGGTTGTCCTTACAAAAGGATAATTGGAGTAATAAATGAATTTAGAGTTTTATGGTTGCTCTTAGCTTTAGACACACCCCCACCCCTGAAACTTTCTTTTATTTTTTTATGTCTTTAGTAGAGGATCTATAGGGTCTTACTACAGATGGGACTCATAGTGTGATCCTCCTGTTTTCAGCCTCCCAAATGCTGGGATTACAGGTGGGCTTCACCCCCAGTCTCATTTGCTATCTCAGAGCACCCCAGGGGCAGAGCCCACACAGCACGCCGGGGATCAAACCTGGTTCCTGTATCTGCCTAAGCAGGTGCTTTAATCTGCTGAGCTATCTTGCCAGCCCTCTTTTACAGGGTCTCTGTATTGGTGAGGCTGGACTTGAATTAACTATGTAGCCCAGGCAGGCCTCAAACTCTCAACAATCCTCCTGCCTCAGTCTCCCAAGTGCTGGGATTACAGAGGTGTACTGCTATAACTGGCTACTTTCTTGTACTTTTTTTGAAGTTCATTTTCGAATATTAGGATATAGTGATGTTGTCACAACAGGATACAGATAGTAGAGCCAAGTGTGATGGTGTACACCTGTAATCCCAGTGTTCTGGGAGGCTGAGACAGAATTATCACAAATTCCAGCCCAGCAAGATACAATCTCAAAAGAAGAAAAAGGGCTGGAGATGTAGCCTTGAGCTCATTCCCCTGCATTTCAAATAAGAATGAACAAGCATGTGCCTGTAATCCCAGCTAGCAGAAAGCCGAGGTGGGATTGTGAATGCAAGGCCAGTTTTGGCCGCATAGCAACTCCATGACTCAAAAAAAACACCAAAAGATAACAGTAGTAGTGTCTTAATAACCCGCTGATAATTTTGTTTCTGAAAGTATGACAGCTACCAGAAGTTGCCAAATAATATAAACCTATTACTGATGTTAAATTTTCAAGTACCAAACTGGTTGGATTTGTGGCACTGTCATTAAAGAATTTTTCCACAGACTGGTGTTGTATCTCTGTGGTAGAGAGAGTGCTTGGCATGCGTGAATCCTGGATTCAATCCCTAGCACCAGAAAGAAAAAGAAAATCTCCCCAGTTTCTTTCTATTCTATTCTGGTATTTTTGTTTTCTGAGCTCAGAAGAAAGAAATGCTAATTTTCAGTTGCATCATCCTCATTGTTTATAATTTTACTTTGAATTGTGCAATTTATACTTTTTTATTTGTTTTTATTCTTGTCTGTGTGTTTGATGTTGGTCTTTAAAAAATTAAAATATAAAATATAAAAAAAAAAACAACAATCAACCTAAAGCCTTTGGCCAACACTCAACCTGCAAAGACTTCAACATCGAAAGCCAAAACACAGCTCACTCCTGTCCCTAAGCAGCCAGCTCCTACCACCTCTGGTGGGTCGAATAAAAAACCCATGAGTCTTGCATCAGGCTTAGTACCAGCTGCCCCACCCAAACGCACTGCTGCTGCCACTGCCAGGACTTCCGTCTTACCTTCGAGAGACGCAAAGCCAAAGGTAAGTACTCTCCAAGTCCCATGCCAGGGAGCTGTCTCCCCTCTGTGCACCAGCCAGACTCTTCTTGCTGTTAGATGGTGGGCTCAAGCTGGCAGATTGAGGAAGGGGTAGGGTGCTTATGCTATCCATTTGTGTGCCCATGGACACCGCCTGGCCCTTTTGGCCCTTCTAGTCTCTACCTTTCCTTGTCCAATGGATTGATTGATTGATTGATTGATTGATTGATTGATTGACTGACGGACCTGGAGATTGAACTCAGGCCCATGTGCTTGCCAGGGAAACACTTATTCTACTGAGCCATCTCCCCAGCCCCCTTGTCCCATTTAGAAGCAGTAGTGATTTTTTGATTTTTGATTTTTTGACGTAGTGTCTCACTATATAGTTCAGGCTAGCCTTGAACTCGTTCTGTAGCCCAGGTGAGCCTCAGACAAATGGTGATCTTCCTGCCTCAGCTTCCTGATTACAGGTATGAGCCCCCTACCTAGCAAGAGGCAATATTTCATCTACTTTGTTACCTCTGCCTAATAATTAATTATTCCTTATTCTGCCTACTTGTTCACCTGTTAACTTGTTTCCCTGGGTGCACACACTAATCATATACTCTTTTTTTTTTTTTT
>NDGN011135022.1:0-23661 GCA_002564285.1 Tympanoctomys barrerae | reverse complement strand
CTGTCCATTCACCCTTCTACCCACCCTCACCCATCATTTTTTTGCCTTTGATCTGTCCACTCGCCTGTCCACCACCATGTACATCCTGCTGTATCTGACTGAGTTCAGGAGCTGGCTGGACCTCAAAGGGTCCTTCCCAATGCTTGGAACCCGCAGCTGTGTCAGAGAAGAGACAGCAAGTTGGTGCTAGACCAAGACCTCTGACTCAGGCTCTCTCCTGGTGCTTATTCCCAAGGGTGTGCATGAGGGACTGTATGGGGAGACACTCTCCCCAACTCACCCCGCCATCTAGGAGCAGATGGGAAAGAGGTGGCCACACAGTCTCTTACCCCACCCCCACCAGGGAGAAGGCAGGATGCCCAGCCCTGGGGACTGATAGGACCATCTGGGCCAGGCTGCAATGTCTTCCTCAGGGCAGCTCAGGAGAGAGAACTGGGGCCCATCAGCCAAGCTGATAAGACACCCTCTGAGACGCTAGTAAAAATATTTAGACAATAAATGAAGTATCGGAAAGGCACGTATCTTTTGGAGATCAATCATCAGTATGGTGTCTGGACAGTCGGCGCCAAGGCGGAGATAGGGCCTCCCGGGGAGATAAGGGTTAATCAAGAATTCAATTCTGCAGGCGATAGTGGGTCGAGGAGGAGGGGGCCTCTTCCTGTGTAGCTTCACCCTGCACACTGGGCCCCATGTCCCTGCAGAGGGTCTTAGCCCAGTGTGGTCTCCCAGCTGACCTGCACCCAGGCCCAGGCCGGCCCTGCAGGAAGGGGGCCTTGGCACCTGCTGTGTAAAGTGCTCGCCCAGCCCTGTACTAGGGAGACTGCAGTGCTGGACTGAGCATACACAGGCCCCAGTTCTCCTATTGCGATTTGATCCTGGTGCCTCAGCAATGAGGCTCTGAACCTCTCAGAGCCTTGGTCTCTGTACTTTTAAAAAGGCCACAGCAACACCTACCCTGCGGGGTGGGGGGTATGAAGTGCAAGGCACAATCCTGTCTGTCTAGGTCTGAATTGGCAGCCCCAGGGGGGATGGGGAGAGACATGGAACAAGCACAACCCTGCTCTTGACCATGCCTGCCTCTGTTGGTCTCCAGGGGAGGGTTTTCCTGATGCTTTGAGAGTTCAGAGATGGATCCAAAAGCCCATCCGTGCATGGCTGCCTCCACCCAGCCAGCTGACGTTCAGCATGTGGCCTCCGGGTAGAGCCACCTGCTGCTGCCTGCACACCTTGGGCAGGGGAAGCTCACTGCCTGCAAGGCTCGCTCTGGATACTGCTGCTTCTCTCCAGAGGCATATGCTGTGCTCCACTGTGGTGGCAACACCGTGCTGACCCCCACTGGGCAGGGGTTTCCTTCCTGCAGCTGTGCCAGGGACCACGCCACTCAGGGCCAATCATCTGTCTGCCTGGCTGTTGGGCTTTTCTAGACAAACTCAAGGTCCTGCCCTTCCTGCCATGTTCCGAGTCCTGCTGCAGGGTCCCAAAAGTCCAGCCTGGGCAGATACCAGCCCGGGATACAATGAGGAGGTGACTGCAAGCAGAAGCCCAGGCCTGGCCTGGCCTCCTGCCACCTAGTGGAAAGGCCAGTTTGGGTAGCCCAGGGGGCTCAGTGGTCAGTGCATCTGTGCCCTGGGAAGCTCCCACCATTGGAGGCCCCACCTACTGCAGAGACGGTTGCAGGGGACGCTGGGAATGCAGGGTTCTGGGGTCTGCAATTGGGTGTCCCTCTCACTGCTACCCACCATCCCCGGAGGCACTACTATGGGGAGAGACCAGACTGTAACCTCAGGCCAGTGCTGGGTGGAGTTGCCAGCATAGCACCTGTCTTCAGGCAGAGAAGTGCCACCACAGCCCTGCCCTCTCTGGAGGAGGTGCCGAGACCGTTAGGGTCAGGAAGCCAACACTGTGTGGCCCTGGCTAGCCTGGTGGATAGCCTGAATCAAGCCACACCTGAATGCCACATGAGGAAGTACGAGAGTGCCAAGCCTCAGCCATGCTTGTGTGTTGTGGCACCTGATGCTGGGCACTGACCTGAAAGCCACTTGGCCCCCAAATGTACACTTCCAGGCCCAGACTGAGTCTCTCAGACGCTGCATACAAGCCCTTCTTACTTCTGTGTTACCTGCTTGTGCTTACCAACATTGACACTCTCAGCATCAGCACAAGGACAGGACTGGGTTGAGCTCACCCTCAGCTGCTGTGAGTTGCCACTCCAGCCAGGGGTCCTGTCTACCCAGTGCCACTGCTCCCTCGGGAGCAGCCCCTCCCATCACTCCCTGTTCTTCCCTCCACAGAGTGTTGCCCTGAGGACACTCTGTCCTCAGCTCCTGGTCACCCCAGCCCTGCAAGTGGTGGCAGTGACTAGGCTCCTTACCTGCTCCGCCTGCCCGGGGGTTGATGCTCTGGCCTGGATGCTCCCGTGGAAGGGGCCCCAGGACAGGCCCTCATCGAGGCTGCGCCGGGCCTGCACACAGCTCCGTCCATCCCGTAGCTCCAGTTGTAGCTCCTCTGTGGGGAGATAGGCAAAGCAGAATGAGTCTGCTTAAGGATCCCAGCAGCCTTTCGCAGGGAGTTATCCTGTGGCTCCCGAGCCTTCTCCCCTAGGAGCATGGCACTGGGTGGCAAGGAGACTGCCTGGCTCTGGGGCTAGGCTGGCCCGCTGTGAGCCCTGGGCCACTGCGCTCTTGGAACTGGAACAACGGGCTGAGTGGTGTCTCTTGAGATTTGTCCCCCTGTGGGGTATGCAAAGATCTCTGAAATGTGATTACATTAGAGATTTGAGAGGGCTCATCCAGGATTAGCAGGCAGCTCTGAATCCAGGGACAAGTGTCTTTGTAAGGGGGACAGGGCTGGGGCGAGGGGGCCCCTGGAGCTCGGGCTGCGTGCAGCCCTGTACACCCTGACCTGTGCCCCATGCCGTGGGGCGGAGTCTCTGCTGACATGGCCATGCTCCTGAGGGCCTCCCCAGGCCTGGCTTGCCGCCAGGGTTGCTGCCCACGGCCCACGGGGGCCTGCCTCACGGGTCGGTGCCTGGCTGGAGCACTGCGGTGGCCCCACTTCCTGGAGCCCCACCGGGCATGCTGTGGCCTTAATGGGTGTGATGATCAGATAAGTGGCTGCCTAATGGCAGAGATAACGTGTAAATATGCCAGGAGGCCTTCGGAGACAGTCTAACTGGGTCTTTGTCTTCCCCAGGGCAGATAAGGTGGCAGGGGACCAAGACTGGGACGGCAAGCGGGCTCTGTCCCTCCTGCTGCCACACCAGCTGTGATGGCCCACCTTCCACCACTGCTCTGCCTGACTTAGGGCGGGTCTGGTCTGTCTATTGAGGTAGGCCTCAGCCTGGCCAGCACCATGCAGCTTTCATGGGGACACTTACGCTGGTCCCTGCACAAGTGAGGACACTGAGGCCTGAGGGACCCGCAGCTAGCAGTGGGTGGCAGGATCTAAGCCAGATGTGGTGCTGCCCTGCTCTGGTGTGGTGTCAGGTACTCTGTCCTGGATGCATCTGCGTCTCTGGTCCCCATGGCCCTTGGGAGTCCCCAGGCGCCTGTGGTGCTCAACTGCCCATCTGCAGTGGGGCCTCGGAGCCCACACGAGGCCAGGACACCGCAAGTGACCCGGTGGGCCCTATACTGGCCTCTGTCTTCAGGCAGCTGAGAGCCTGTGGCCCACCTGCATTCCGCGCCTCCCATACCTCTCCCAATGGCCTGTGGATAGGGCCTGTCAGGGCAGGGCCAGCACCATCGCCACAGTGCTCACATCTACCCTGTCACACCTATGGGGGTTTGGGCTCCTCAGGGGGAAGGAGGCACCCACAGGCAAGCTGCCTCATACCCTCACTGGAGCCCTGATCGGGCCCAGTGCCCCAGATGAGAACCTGCTGGATGCTTCTCGTATCTTCTGGTGCAGCTCCAGATCAGGCAGCTCCTGCTTCTGCATGTTGGGGGCCGAACACACCGCAAGGGCTGGTCAGGGGCAGGGAAGGATGGGAAAGGTGGGCGGCCGGGTCTTGGGGAGACTAAGAGGTGGGGATGGAGATAGCAGGATGCGCACCATAGCAACCCACTTCCTTGACCTGAAGGGCCGGTGGTATAGCTCAGTGGACTAAATGCTTATTTAGTAAGTGCAGGGCCTAGGGTTTGATCCTTGGCACCTCATGCTGTGCTGGCCCCACCCCGGGGCATGCTGAGCCAGTGATGGAGTCTGGGCATGATAGCGCATGCCTCTAATCCCAGCACTAGGGAAGCAGAACATAGGAGGACCACTATGAGTCTGAGCTGTGTAGTGAGACCCTGCACAAAAACAAAACAAAACAAAACAAAAAACAGTCAGGGGGGCTTGTGGGTTAGCTCAGTTGTTTAAGCATCTGCTTGGGCAAACTCAGTCAGGTGCAGGGACCACAGTCTGATCCCAGCTCCACATGCTGTACTAGACCTGCCCTTAAGGCAGCCTGAGCCAGCCAAAAAAAATGCAGGCCATTGTGGGTGCCTGGGTTAATAGGGCAGCACATGTGAGCTCAGCCTTACTCCTGTGCATTGTGTAGGCCACAACCTATGCTCCTTGCCCACAGCAGGCTTGGTGATAAATAAGCTAAGGACTGATCCAAAACATGCTGTGTGTTTAAATAAAAAAAATAATGTGTTGTGGTGAAAGACACTTGGCCATGAATCTTCCTCAAATTCCTGCCCCTTGCTTTGAAAACTTATGATTCTGGAAATCCTCTTCTCTGAAGATGTGATAAAAAATAAAGTGAATGCCAGTCTGGCCCAGTGCCACCCAACAGAATGACAGAACCCTTAGACCACGATGCTGTGTCCTCATCCGCCTTATTCATGGGTCTGGCACTGAGACACTTGTGGCTTTTCACCCAAGTTGAAATGACCATGAAAGGGAAGCTTGAATCAACTGAGGACATCAAGGCAGCCTGGACAGTACAGCAAAAGCTTCTCAGGAAAGAGGGCTGAAGGGTGGCTGCAGAGAGTGGCTAGGACCATGGGAGGGTGTGCTGAGGAGGGCTCAGGGCGGGCTCCATGTCCACCTATCTCTCACTGCACCATTTTCTTAAACTACACATTCATCATGTTTGATCACACCGCATCCTTCCAGCTCCCGTCTCTGCTGCAGACCCTCATTCAGCCCACACAGGAACAGGCCGGGGCTGGGGCCAGCACAGCACTGCCCCAGCGGGAAGCGGCAGTGTATCGGGAAAGGGGGCACGAAGAGGCCTATGGGTGCCTTGAGGGGCTCTGGGCACAGCTGAGAGTGTGCAAGCACCAGGGAGGAGGGCGAGGCCTGAGGCCCACAGGACAGAGACCAACAGCCATGGGGATGCCAGCCCCACGCCACACAGGACGGTGACCACAGCTTGGCTGTGCACTCCCAACTTGGGGCTTGCCCCTGCCCGGGGCTCCTGGGAGATGGAGGTGGGGCACAGATCCCACAGTGGTCCCATAGGGACCAGGCCTTGCACAGGGGCAAGACTGACTGACTCACCGCTGCACATGTTATCTCCTGTTGTCTCCAGAGCAAGTGCACCCTGGGACTTGGCGTACCCCGCCATGCCCCTGGAGAGTAGGATGGGGAGTTCCAGCTCTCAGGACTCCAGGCCTGATGGTGTCGCTGGGGTAGGGCAGTGCTGGGCAGAGGACTGGGGCCTGGGTGCCACCAGCCTCAGTTTCCCCTGTGTGGGGCTCACACTGGTAGTCAGAGCAGGGCCTGCTGCTTTCTCCCCAGGAGTCCCTCCTGCATCAACTCTGGCCTTGGCCTGGGGCTTTCCCCTCTACGTGCTCAGGAAGGGGCCCCAAGAGCTCACGCAAGTGGCCTGAGTTCACGCACACAGCCTGCAGGTAGCCGCTCTGCCTAGACACACGGAGGCCTGGGTGCCCTCAGCCTCGGCTTTCCCACGCTGAGATGGGGAGGCCTTCGGTCAGCGTGGGGCTCCCTCTGGCCCCTGCCTGTGCCACCAGCCTCCCTGAGGGCCAGCCTTGTCTATGGAAATGGCTGTGGCCTCTTGAGCTCAAAGTCCAGTGGCCCCCAGCCTCCAGCGGAGGAGCACCAGCCCCTGCGGTGGGTGTGGGTGCCCACCCGCAACCACAGCCCCGATAATCTAATCGCCCATCACTCCCGCCCGGCCCCACCCTGCGGCTCCCACAGGCCAGCTGGGGAGCGGCCCTATCTTGGGGATCGTGCTGTTTGCCTTTGATAAAAGTCACAGAAAAGGAAAGAAAAAGAAGGGAGGAGCCATGCTGGTGGGTTCTGGAAGACTCTAAGGGTGTGGGCACAGGTGAAAGGATGGCGGGCACCGCACGGACCTGGGCATGTCTGATGTCCCCGCATCCCAAATGAACATGGAAACCCTGGCCCAGAAAGGACAGTGATTCCCCGGGTGACTCGGCAGACAGGCTGGGCCAATGGGTGGCATGTTCCCTAGATCAAGCTGCTCCTGAATGCCAAGTCAGGAGACGGGGCCTGGGCTGTTCGAGCTCTGGCACCTTCTGCCAGGCTGGGAAGAGTGGAAAGCTCAGCAGGAAACATGCGGCCCAGGAGAGGCCTACACTGCAGTACAATGCGTCCCAGGGTCAGCCAGGCGCCTCCACCACACAGGGCAGAACACGCGAGGGCAGCAGGACCTCAGCACAGGGGAGCAGGCACAGTGAGGGAGACTGTGGCTCGTGCCCAGCAAGGTGCGAGGCTGTGGGCCAGCTGTGTACACAGTGGGGGTCGGGGCTGTGTGGTGGCACATGCACATGACTCCAGATATCCTGGGAGGCTGAGCCAAGAGGATCTCAAGCAGCTTAGCAAGAGCCTGCCTCAAAGTGAAAAATAAACCAGGCTGAGAAGGTGGCTCAGTGTGAAGGACCTGGGTTCAAATCTCTAGGACTAAAAGCAAAGTAAATAAGTAAAACAAAAAATTAAAAAATAGGGATCATCAGGCTGGGTATGGTGGTACAAATCTATAGTCCCAACATTTAGAAGGTTGAGGCAGGACTGCAAGTTCAAGGCCAGCCTGGGCAACTTAGTGAGACTCTCCCTCACACATGTTCACATACCCCTGCTAACCTCCCAAAACACAAACACTCAAACCTCCCCCCAAAATGGGCTGGGGTTGTGGTTCAGTGTGCCGCACACACAGCAAGAGTGCCAGGTGTCACTGCTGGCAAGCCTGATGCGGACCTGAGGGACTGCAGCAGACGAGGCGGGGCTCCTGCTTGGCCAGCTGGCTGTTGTCCTCACAGTGCAGGCCCTGTCCCGTCCCAAGTCTTGGTATGGGTCAGGTGGTTATGAATGAGCTCTGGGGAAGAGGGGCACACTCTTCAGGGAAGTGGCCACTGGGGCCCTATTCTGCACCCTCCCCCCCAGCAGCTTGGCTTCGGTGGGAGGGCCTGGCCTTGCTACAGCACTGGAAGGGCTCTCTACACCTGCTGTGGCTACCTACTGCCCATGTCAGCCCTGGGACTGCATCATCTGGGGCCAGGCACCAAGCCGAGCTTCACTCCTGAGTGCCAGGGGCAGAAGGGCTTGTGGGGTGGCCTGGTGTGGGACTGGCAGGTTAGGTCAGGGCTGGGGGACCTGGGAAGCCTCCTGGTGTGCATGTGTACCCACAGGGGCCAGCAAGCCCAGTTACTATTAGCCTCTAGAGGAGGCCAGGCAGTGCTGGCTGCAGTGGACACACACCACTGCCGGGGGTGTGGCCTGGGAGGAGGGACAGGTGCCTACTGCCCACCCTGCCCCTGCTCACCCCTGCCCTGGGAGCCACACAGGCTTCCAGCCCCTTTCTCCCTGCCAGCTGCTACTAGGCCTGGAGACCCCAGCGGGGCACCATGGATCTAGGTCCCCTTGGGTTGGCCCCAGACATCAGTGAGGCAGGGACAGGGTTGCCCCTGGGTGCTGTGGCCCTGCCCACCCAAACACCCTCCCTGACTGCAGGGACCTCAACTGATATTGATTTTTTGACAGGGAACACTGGTATCTTTATCAGTGAACCCTGGCCCCAGCTAATGACAAGAGTTGGGCACCTGGTGGGGGGGCTGTGGGTGGGGTACGTCCCACCCCTGTGGGCTCAGGACCTGCACCCTGCCTTGTCCTCTGTCCCTGAGGGTGGCTTTGTGGGGCTTGGACAGGGCTTAGTCTCACAGGGTACAGAGCCAGCTCTCTGTGGAGGCCCTGGGGCTGACTGCCCAGATGAGGCTCCCTGGGGAGGGACAAGGTCTCACACACCACTGCTGCATCCTCTGGCATAGCCAGGAGCACTGGCTAGCATCAGGACCCTGGGATGGGCCATGGGCCTGAGACCCTCTGAGGACCCTCAGGTGTCCTGGCCCGGGCCCCAGTTGCCCCAGCTAGACAGCATCATCACAGCCCTGTGGCATCAGAGAGCTTTCCCAGAAGTTGTTGTTGGGTCCCTGGCCTCAGTCTTCCTACCCGGGAAGTGGGCACACAGAACCCCTGGTGGAGGGTCCTGGCACTTGCACTCTGCCGCATGCTGTTGGGTAGGCCGAGTGGGAGGCGACAGCCCTGCATTTCCTAGTTCTTCCTTCCCCCAGGGACACTGTCTGCCCCACCTGCAGAAGTCCGGTGTGAGGGTAGGCAGGGCAGTGGCCATGATGCCGGAGTCTGAGTTAAGACACCTGTGCCACCCTGTGTTCACCACTGGCTCTGGAGCAAGGCACCGTCCTGAGGCACACTCAGGGCACATGGGGCTGGGCATTTGCCACTCGTACACAGCATCCTGTCTGTTTCCCACGGCGGAGGCGGCTACAAGGCAGAGGGTAATGGGGACAGCTGGGCACCTCCACCTGGCTTCATGGAGCAGCTGACACCTGCTCATGAGGGCTGTGGTCAGCCTGACAGCAGGCAAGGAGACCAAGTGTTAGAGAGGACCTGGCCACATAGCAGGCTGTGACGAGTTCGGGCCCTGCCCAGGCTCCTTAGGGAAGGCCGACGCCGTGAGGTGTGGCCTGTCTGCCAGGCAAGAGCTGGTCCTGGCCTCTGGCGTGGCTACCTGAGAGGGCTGCAAGTGCCACCTACTTCTTAACTCCTCTTCTGCTAGGACTTATGCAGGGCAGCAGAAATGAAGCCGTCTCCACCACAGGAGGACGTAGCCTCAGGGCCCCATCCATCCCGAGGTGCGTGTGCGTGTGTGCGTGTGCGCGCGTGTGTGTGGTAGAGCCTGGGCTTCTCACTGAGCTGCATCCCAGCCCTTTTTAATTTTTTGAGACACAGTTGCCCAGGCTGGGCTCAAACTGCAGCTCTCCTGCTTCGGCCTCCAGGGCGCAGATCAGTAGGTGCCAGCCTCTGACGTGGCAGCTGGAATGAGGCTTCTGCAAAAACTCTAGGCTTGGCTGGACTCCCGTTGCAGGTGACCCAGGGCGGGTGGCCTGACCTGTGGGCCTCCCAGTGCTCCTCAGGCTATCCGGGAGGACGGGCTGCTGCCCACCAGATGGACACCAAGGACCCACAGTCACTCCACGGCCTGAGGTGGGGCTGGGGGCTGGGCCCTGAGACACGACGAGGCTCTGATAGCATCTCCCGCATCATCTCAGGCCGAGCTCGGCCCTTTCGTGCAGGATATGACCAGCCCTCGAGCTGCAGCGGCCCCTTTGTCCCGTCTCTGGGGATTGATCTTATCTGTGGTGTCCTCCGCCACCGTAATGGAAAAACGCAGCGAGGAAATAAAAAGTTACGCAGCGATAGAGGAGTAATAAATAAATAAATAAGGAGTCGCGGCTGCACGTGTTGGGGAGGGAGCCTGTGGCCCGCAGTGGTCCCGGAGGGGGCAGTGGTCAGCGGGGCAGACTTCCTCCCAGGGTGCAGTGGTGGGGTCAGGGCAGCAAGCAAGGCCTCCTCTTCTCCATCTGACCTCCTGACAATAGCTGCTGGCAGAGTAGGTAAAGGAGCCAGACTAGGGGAGGGCCAACTTGACAGGGACCCCGCTGTGTCACCAACCAAATGTGGTACCTGCAGGGAGGGGTGCTGAGGCCAGATTTGCTCCGGAATGACAGGGGAACTGCTGGTGGCCACAGGACTCAGGGACAGCGTGGCTCCAGGACAGGTGATGGCACCATGCAATGTGGAGCCAGGGACAGGCTCAGGGATGACGGTCACTGTGGTGGTGCACATCACACCGCATGGTGGACCAAGATGGCATGGGCCAGTGACACATGGTGCACAGCTCAGAACCGTGGCCACCAGGGCACAAGGGATGGCACTGACCACTGCAATAGGAACAACAGCATTGACAACAGCCCACTGGCCCTCAGCCCTGGCCACCCAGACCTTCTGGGCAGCATCTGTGGCCCCAAGCTCATTCAGGAGATGCTGGGAGGGGGGACCAAGGCCTGGGCAGGAAGCTTGGAGGGTGGAGGAGGAAGCGGCTAGATTAGCAGTGCGGCCGAGATAGCTGCCGGGCTGCCGGTCCAGGCCGCAGCAGTGGCTTCAGGAGGGGGCACAGCCCACGTGGGTGTTGGGCAGCAGGGGTAGGGCCATGATCCGAGAGGCTGAGCACGGCTGCCCACCTCAGTCTCCACAGGGTGCCGGAGTGGGGCCCTGCCTGCTCACCACCAAGGAGTCAGGCTAGCCAGCTTTTGTCTCCACTGCAGCCCTTCCGGCCTCCTGGGCCAACCACCTGCACAGCAGGTGGAGTCTTGCTCTGTGTAAACTCACCAGATCTTGCCCCTTCACATGCCCCTCCCCTGCCCCTGTGCTGGCTAGACATGGCCCCCACTGGGGTGTCAGCCAAACCATGGCCTTCGGCAGGGAGGGTCCCCAGGGTTACCTCCATCTGCTGGGCTCTCCATGAATCCCCACTGCGCTGTCCCTGCTCCACCTCTCTGTGGATCCCCCATTCCAGGGGTCTGTGGCTCATACTGATCCTTAATGTCTAGGGCTGCACACAGTAGCTGCTCAATAAGTAGCAATGTGAGTGAGCCCAAGTGGTGCATCTGGATTAGAGTAAACTTCCCTCATTCCCAGGGCTTCTAGATTGCAGGGCCAGCCAAGCTCCAAGCAGGCAGCCTCAGGCCGCAGCTGTCAGCCTCTGTGGCCTGGACTGGCCAAGCCTGTGACCCAGCTGAACTCTGTTTCCAAGGCAATGCTGCCTGCTACCTGGGCCGTGTGCAATGGGACCTTGGCACTGAGCAGCCTGCTGCCCAAGCTGGGCCTTGGCCTGGCCGCACTCTCTGGGCACTGCCTCCTACTCTGCAGCAGTCAGGCTGGCCTGGCCTGCTGAGCCCTGCTCTCGCCTGATTCTGTGGGTGCTGTTGCTCTTGTTTGGAGCGCACTGGGCACTGAACATAGGGTCTTTGCACTGAGATACATCTCCGGCCTCTGAAGTAGCCAAGTTGCCCAGGCTGGACTTGAACAGGTAGTCCTCCTGTCTCAGCCTGCCAGAGTGTTGGGATCACCTGGGATGTTTCATCTCAGTCTCCCTCCTAGTGTTGGCTCTGGGCTAGACTGTGCTGGCTCTGGGTAAATGACCTTTGGCTCCTGCCCTGCCTGCTCCTTGACAGAGACTGGGCCCCCTAACCCCACCCATGCCTATGCCCTGCACAGTCACTCTGGAGAGGGCACAAGTACTCTGTTTCTCCCAGCTGTGGGGACACAGGGCCCCTCCTCTCGAGGTAAGGCTGCCAGAGTGGGCAGGGGTCAAGGCAGGTGCAGCTGGTGCAACCCAAGGACCTTCCAGGGCATTGGCAGGGGAGGCTGCCTGGCCTCTGTGTTGACCCCAGGCTGACCCCTGTCACCTACTCACGGTCCTCCCCACCTGCTAATCTAAGACAAATAGGCCCACCATGGGCCACGCCAGGCTGCGATAACATAAAATAGCTGAAATGATTTTTCCCACCCACACACAGCAGCCACTATCGGCCCATCTCCTGGGCTGTCCATCTGGACAAGCGCCCTACCTCAGCCGCTGATAATCAGCCTTGAGGTCCGTGTGGAAACTCAGGCCTCCAAGATTAGTCCGACGGGCATGGCCCAGATAACCAGCCCGCGCCTGCGCCTGGCCACAGCAAAGGCTCCCTAAGCCCACAGAGCCCGCAGGAGGGGACTGGGCTGAGGACCACCTCCGCCCAGCCCCCTTGCCCTCACCCCTGGACGTCCCACTCTCGCGGGCAGCTGGCCCAGCATCCCAAAGCCGCAGGTTCTGTGCTTCACAGCCAAGATGAGGAGGCCTCCGGTGGGGTGTGGCTGAAGGAGCCCTCGCCTAGCATGTGCAGGCCCCGGGCTAGACCCCCAGCACTGCCAATTTGACAAATCCAAGCTCTAGCACATAGCTCACGGCACCTAGCCCCGGCCCTGGACACCATCCCGAGGGCCCTGCAACAGCGCTCAGCCTCCAGGACCCTGCCTTTGGGCACACCACCCACCCCTCCTGCCTCTGGGGCTCGCCTGTTAGATCTAGGGTTGTCCCCAATAGAGGGCCACTTGGCCATCTCTCACTCCTGACCCTGACACAGGGGTGACGCCTCTGCTGACTGCAGGGCCTTGGCACAACAGCTTTCCTGTCCTTGCTCCCGTGCTTGAGATCAGCTCTCCTGTTGTCCTAGTGACACAGGAGGCAGTCCCAGGTCCAAGGTGCTCGTGGAGAGACAGTGACTCCCCGTCTTGCCAACCCAGGTTCCCAAGGGCTTTGCTTGTCCCTGGAACCAGGTCTGGACCCTTCCTAAGCACCCAGGAGGGCCCTCCGGAAAGGGTGGCTGTGGCCACAGGCGTACATCTGAGCCCCACACGTCCTGCTTCACTGTCCTGGGCCTCTTTCCATAACCACCCTGGCTGGGTCTCTGGGCCGGGCAGGGCCAGCCTCCTCCACTGTCTCCCCTGCTCTGAGTGGGCGTGGCCTGAAGCCTGCACAGGGGACAGCCCATTGCGTGCCTTCCCACGGCCTGCCAGGGTGCTCAGGCGGTGTTACCATGCCTCCTCACCACCAGAGCATTCTGGGACGGAGACCTCTACCCTGCCTGGGGTGGTCAGCATGGTGGCCTGGATCAGGAGGGTCACCCACAGTGCCACACTGGGAGGGGCAAATGGGGCTGAACCCTGCCCACACTTCAGGCTCTGTCTTCTGAGTTCATTCTGGGAACAATACAGATGGTGAGGGGGCTCTGGCTGGGCCCTGGGGACACCCCTCCATGGATACTCATCCTACACCCTCCTCCCCTCAGGCCACTGAAACTATAGGGGCAGCACACACAATGACAGCCATGGTTCCACTGAGCCCCAGGCCACCCTCCCATCTGCAATTTGGACATCTGCAATTTGGACTGGGGGAGACTTGGGCCAGCAGAGTCCCCAGTCCATCCACTTCTGTGCAGCCTTGTGTAGGTGGAGGGTGGCCTCAGCTTCTTCTGCCAGATTGCTGCCCCTGGACAGACACCCCCATGACACGTGGACAGGCCAGGCAGGACCCTATTTGGGACAGGACCCTCCGTGTCTGGGTGGCATGTCTGCCTGGCAGTCACTGCCTTCTGACTTAAGCAGGGGTGGAGGGAACAGGACACAGGTACTGAGGTACTGGGCGTGGTCCAAATTGGTGACGCCAGCCACTATGTGAGGCAGTGCCCGCCCCCAGGAGCCAGGAGGCTGTGTGGGGATGGAGACTATGCCTCCATTCGCATATCAGAACGCTAAGTAGCCTGCCTTTAGCGCAAGGTCATTTCAAAGATAAACTCAGCTCCTCCTGCGCATCTCTCTCCCCACCAGAATCCGGGCTGGGAGTTCACCGGAGATGAAGGGATGGCAGCTCAGCCTGCTCTGCCCTCCCCGCAGTGGCCATCGCCATCCTGCAGAACACAGGAACAGAGCCTTTCTGTCCCCCACGTGGCCCCCTCTGCAGAGTCAGGCTGGAGTCCATAGAGACCTGGAACTGCCCCTCCTACACCTCGGGGTTCCCCGCAAGTCCAGCTTCCTTTAGCTATGGCTGTCCTGCCCCAGAGACAACCAGCCTGCTCCTCTCCCCGAGGCTCTACACCCACAGACAGGACCGCTGCTGTCTCTGTCCCCTAGAGGATGGCGTGAGGCTACTACAGTGGCTCCTCGGGGCTGGCCCTGCATGGGGCTGAGGCACACTCGGCACACATGGCTCCTGTGGGAGTTTATGACCCTCCCTGCTTGTACCCTACCCAGAGGGACCGCTGCCCCACCCCAGGAGGGGATGACACGGCTGAGGCCCCCAGCTCTGCTCTTGGCCTTGCCACAGAGGGCAGGTGGTGGTGCCAGGCCTGTGCGCCTGCCTCTTGGGCTAGCGTGGCGCTCTTGGTGCAGGCAGTGACATTCAGTGAAAAGCTGCTAGCAGTGAACTCGTGAGAAGAAAAACACAGCAAACATCACCCATCTTTTGGGGGGTTGCTAGGTGGCAGGTGGGTCACCCAAGTGTCTGCAAGGCCCTTGTACATATGAGGCGAATGGAGGCCTCTGGGGGATCTGGGTGAGGAGGGCCGTGATGCTTCCTTCCTGCCTGCTGTCCCACAGGTCCTTGCAGCATGCCCTCATGGCCACCTGCCCCAGTCCCAGCTCCCAGGAAACTAAGCTGTGGCCCTCCCTGAGGAGATGGGCCTGGGCACGATAGGGTCCAAGGACACAGTGGGCTACGTTCCCCCAGCAGATGGTGGCCAACATGGTGAGCAGGGGCAGCCAGTGTGGCAGGGCACCTCACAAGCTAAGCTGGGACAGAGAGGAAACTGAGTGCCAGGCCCTTCCCTGAGCCAACCCCTCCAGCCCCCCAAATGGGAGGTGTAGCATCTCCTAGGTGAGGTCCCCTGGCCAGGTCTGTGTTCACCCCTCAACGGAGGGATGTGGACACGGGTGGGGTGGTGCTCACAGAAGAGGGGAGCCCCGGACAGCTAAGCACAGGAGCCCAGGGAGAAACATCAGAAGAGAGTGGCCAGGCCCTGCTGTGCCCTGGCTACCAAGCAGGCACTGCCTTTGCAGCCCTGAGCCTGCAGCCCTAAGAAGCTCTGACACCCATCATTGGCACAGTGGCCCCTCAGAGATAATACCGCTGGGCCTTCAGCTTCCCCTGCGATAAGTGCGGCTGTGCGGGGCCTGATAGGCTATGGCTGGCGTGGCGGTTGGCCGGTGGCTGCCTATCGAACCCTTACTGCCCACTGCACAGAAATTTCTATCTGTGGGTACTGACGGGCATCTCTCAGTCACAGATAGTGCAGGAAGTGGGGGTGCCCCTACCCCAGACCATGGCTGCAGCTGCCACAAGGTCAGGCCCAAGCCCAAGTATCCCCTCTGAGGCAGGAGGTTGGGGACCAGGACCTGGATGGGGACCAACAGGTAGATGGACACTAACTCTTATACCTCAGGTGCATTTCCGTTGGGGAGTGTGGACTTGTCCCTTGCTGGGAGCCAGGGTCTCCTCATCCAGACTGCAGACGGCACTGCATCAGCCTTGCACCTTCACCAGCCTGGCCCCACAGGCACACATGGTCCTCACCACAAGCAGCAGTTGTGTGGATGGTGGAGAATGGGCCCAGGGCTGAAGCCACCTTGCTATCCTCTCTGCAGAGGTGGCAGCTGAGTCAACATAGGGCTGGGTAGAAGCCAAGCAGTCTGAACACGTTGTCTTGCTCCAGGGAAGAGCCCTCCCCTCACAGCAAGGACAGCAGAGCCCCAGGCCCATGGGGGTACCCCTAGGGGCAGAGGCATCCTGCAGCCACACCGACTGTCCCCAGGGCACTGGATGAGAGTGCCCCAAAGTCTGTGGTGCTGCGAAAGTGTCCAGGAGGCTGTACTCTAGTCGCTCCCACTCTGCACAGCATGGGGCTCTCATCCTGGCTGTGGCCACTGTAACCTGCCCCTCCCTCTCCAGCTGTGGTAGCTGGGGCCACCCAGTCTCCCACACAGCCATGCAGCCACGCCGCCACCACAGACCCTGCCCAGCACTGCTCCCTGGTCCCACAGTCCCATTAGCAAGCCCTGGGGCTGCTTGGAGGCCAACTCTACACCCTTTGCATGCTCCCAGCACAGAACAGGGCTCCCCCTGCCTTGGCAAAGCCTTTCCTGGTCTCCAACAAGGGAGGCCCTTGTTCCTTGCAGACGCAGACTCACAGGACTCCGCATCGTTTGTGGCTGGCCCTCAGGAAGCGCTGGCTGTGTGCACACATGCGCCCGACCTGCGCGCTCCGCCTCTGCTCCACCCGCCTTGGCCAAGGACCGCACCAGCTCCTCTACATGGTGCCGCCCACACCAGCTCCTGGGCTTCGGTAAATATATTATCAGGAAAACCAGCCACAACCCTAGCCCACATCCTTAGCTTTCAGGTGGAGGGGGTCAGCCCTAGAAGGGGTGCCACAGGGAGGATATGTTTGGGCTCCACACTGCCCTTAGACTTCCCACAATGGCGCGGAGCCAACCTGCCAGGCAGGGGCTACAGTGCCCCGGCACGGCCTGTCCCCTCCTGTGCTGCCTAGGGCCCACTCTGCCAGGGGAGTTGGGAGCTCCAGACAAGCACTGCCACGGCCCCTCGGGACGCCCGTCAGACATTCCTGCTTGCTCCTCAGTCCCAGCTGGCCACACCCTGCCTTTGGGAACCTTCTAAACACTTCTGCTGTACCACTCAGGGCAGTATCCTACTCTGAGCATGGCCACGCTGGTGACTGCCTCCTGCCAACAGCTTACCATGTAGCCTCCACAAAGGCTGATGAGACTTAGGGACAGGCCAAGCCCTGAGGTCTCTGGTGACCCTAGTACCCTGAGTGGCCCTGCTCCCAGTAGGCCCGGCACTGAGCCCGGCTGCCCTGGGAGGTAGATGGTGCTGTGGACCCCACGCTGGTTACCTGGCCCACTCCAAGGGCTGGCTGTCTCCTCCAGGGGCTGCATCTCAGGCTCTGGCCCCTCCATCTCCTCGGGGGGTCCCTGGGATGTGAGGTGTGCTGGTGCTGGGGGTGGATTCACATCTGCAGAGAGGAAAACACTGTCACATCCCTGAGCTTCCAGGAGTCAAGTGGTCTTCCTTCTGTCCCCCAGTTGAGGCCTGGGGTGCAGAACAGGGCCTGTCACCGCACCCTGGCTGGATCTCCTAGGAGGGAAGCAGGGGAGAAATCCCAATTTTCCTTGCAGCCTTTACATATCCTCAGCCCCCCTGTGAACAGCAGTAGCGACGATGGCGGTTCCAGCTGCTGCTGCACCTTGTGTAAGACAGCTACCAGGTGTGCTGAGGCAGTGGCACGCTGCTCCTGGTCTTTGCGGCAGCAGGGCCCCTCTGCCGGCCCTGCACCCAATTCTAGCCCAAAGGGCATATTTGCCTTCTGAGCGGGTTGATAACCACTGAGGCCCCCAATCGATGCGCTCCTATAAAGCCCCCCATGACGTCATGCGCCCAGCAGATTATTAATACCCTTGATAAGGGCCGTGATTAACATCAAATAAATCAATCACACAATATAAAGTCCTATTATTTTTGGCTATAAATCAAAGTGGCTGGCATTTGAGCTCTAGCCACCGGGAGCAGCCGTGCTGGACCCGCCTGAGTGCAGATACGCTGCTGCGCCTTATCGTGCCCATCACCACGCTATCACCACGGCCGGTGCCAGGTGCAGCCCAGGCTGTTTTCTCCAGCCTGTCCTGGCCCCACCCGCCCCTGTGTAGCCCAGCTCCAAGATCAGATAAGGGTGCAGCTCCCCAGGAAGCCACGGGTCAGAGTCCACCGGCGAGCACTTGCCCTTTGGCAGCTTGAGCCAGGCCCTCCATTAGCACAGCACTGAATGGCACAACAATGCCCAGGTGTCTGCAGGGCCTTTAGGTGCCTAAAGAGTCCTCATCCCACCATCTGGCACATGGTGGCAAAGCCCAAAACCCAGAGAAGTCAGAAAATTGGTCCAGGCAAGCCGGCTGTATAGGCCCCGCAGTTCGATGGCCACACAGATAGCAGCATTAATGGACACTTGGCTGTGACCAAGCTCCCGCGCTGGCACGGCTGTCCTATGGCTCTGGTGACTAGGGTACAAGTGTCTGCCCCATCCCCTCCCCAAGGCTCTGAGGATGGTCAAGGCTGGTAGGCTAATAGCATGGCTCTGAGAGATGAGGTGGGGGCTCCTCCTGCAGCCATCAGGTAGGGCTAGGACTCGCAGACCAGGAGGTGTATGCAGGGGCCAGGAGTTCAATCCCCTGGCCTGCTGTGCTGGCCCCATCCTGCCCCTGAGGTGCATGAGACTGGGAGTGTGGCTCATGCCCGTAATCCCAGGACTTAGGAGGCTGTAAACAGAAGAATCACTACAAGTCTGATCTATGCAGTGAGACCCTGTACACCGTGTCCTAAAATTAAAAAAAAAAAAAAAAAAAAGACCAGGAGGTGTGAGGGTGTCGAACAGTGAGGCCCCAACCTACTAGGACTCAATCTGTCTGGAAACTTTGTCCATGCGTGCGTCCCACCTGGCAGTTTACCTGAAGTCATCCTCACCCCTTTCAAGCCTCCCATAGTCCACCTGGTCCTCCTTGCCCTGGCTGTCCTTCAGCCTCTTCCTTTGCCCACTGTGTTTTGGCACATATGACTGCAGGTCCTGGGGAATCTTAAGGTCACTGCCTGCCTCTCCTTTGTTCAGGGTCACTGCTTCTTGCCAGGCATCCTCCCAGCAGCCTGGAGCCATCGACGCACCCCCCCCCCGTCAGAGCTATGACAGTGTCTTGGGTCCACATGGGCTGAGACCAGTGCCCTATGGGGCCAGGATAGGACACTGATTCTCATTACCTCTACCCCCTGTCACCCAGGAGACCTGGCCTGAACAGGCCTCCCAGAGCCTGTGGCTCCTCCCCGAGTATGTAGGTCTCCACCCAAGCCCACCCTCAGGGAAGAAATACTGCCACCAGGGAGAGCCGGGGCCACAGGTGCCCAGGGGGCAGGCCAAAGGGCCCAGTGTTGTGTTTGCACTGGGCAAAGCCTGGGCAGTGATGGCACGTGAGATGGGTCACACCAGCACTGCCTAAGCAGCAGAGCATCGAGTAACAGTGTACGTGGGGGACCACGGCAATCTCAGAAAGGCAACACTGTCATGAGCAGTGGATACTTGGTCGCTATGGCCCTCCGGCGTGGGTGCTGTGGGTTACACCGGTCACACTACCTCCTTTGGTTCCATCCTGGGTCTCCTTCTCTGCATCTCAGTCTCTTCACCTGTACTAGGGCCATGCGTACAAGTGTCCCTGTATTGCCCTGGCCAGGGACAGGGTCTAAGGACAAGGGCAGTGACTTACTCACCTCTACTGGATGGGCTCAGGGGCTCAGGTCTCCCTACAGCTGTGGGCTCTGGTGTGGGAGTCTCCTTCTCCTCCAGGCTGGTGTCTGGGGCTTGGGCCTCCTCCAAAACATCCATGTCTCCAGGAGAACCTGCGGACACAGCCCAGGTACAGCCATGAGGGCCTCGGGTATGGCCCCAGGGGCCTTCTGTGCCAGTGAAGTTGGGCCACGCCTGATGTGTGCATCAGACCTGCTCTGCCAGGGGCGCAGCCCAGGCCACAGACTTGCTCTCCTCGCTGTGCTCTGAGCCCTGGCACAAGCACCATGTCTACTAGGACAAGGAGTTCCTCCTCATGGCCCTCCTGCCTGCCCAGCCCCCAGTGAAAGCATGGGGATGTCCGTGCCCATCAGCATGGGTCCTGACGCAGGGGGCAGCGCGGCCTCTTCCCACCCCAGAGGCCCACAGTCTCGAGTCTATGGAGCCCGATGCCAGGAAGGGAGGGAGAGAGGCACCTGGCTGGCCACCACGGGACCCCATCTCCTTAGTGCCCAGACATCCCCAGGCATGGGTGGAGCAGCAGCGAAAGAAGTGAAACAGTGAGAGGAGTGGTGGAGTCAGGTGAGCTGTGGTCAGCCTGGTGGTGCCCTTGGAGACTGAGGATGAAGACCAGGGCTGGCCTTGCAGGAGATGGGTGCACTGGGGTGGGACATGTGGCTCCACCCAAGAGCTGCTGCCCAGTGGTGTGATGCCATCCTGGCCTACACAGTACAGAGAAGTCAGTGGTGTGAACAGAGCCACGGCCTGGGCAGGGCTGAGCACATCTACCTTCTGGGGGACCTGCTGCAGCACATCCAAGAGACCACAAGGGACCAGGCTGGCAAGTGGGGCTGTGACCCAGCTCCCAGAAGGCTCCCTCCAAAGCCTTCTAAATGGGGTGGGAACTCTGCTTCTGCTGGTTTGCACACCAGTGGCCTTGGGTGGATGGATGGGTTGCCGTCACCAAAGTACCATCCCTGGGCAGGTGCCAACTGCCTCCTGCTGCCCTGAGGATGCAGAGGGCATAGCCCTAGATAATGCCAGGCCTCTTGGTGGTAGACACAGCCCTGGGAAACCCCAGGCTTCCAGAGCCCAGGCAGGGGCTGGCCCAGTGCCCACCCAAGTGGGCCCCAGACACCAAGGGTCCCCCATTCAAAAGAACAAAGGCACAAACTCTGCACAATGCTGACAATAAGCATGGAGAAAAAGGCCCCCGGCCCTATGCGGGGGGTTTATTCTGAGCTGCTAATTCCGTTCCAGCACAATTACAACATCTTCGATAATGCAGAGACAACTGCAGGCGCGGCCGCACATGACGGGTTCCTCCCAGGACACGGTGTGGGATCTGTCGCCTGTGCCTGTGGAATCAGGGCTGTGCCAGTCTACTGCGCCTCAGTGTCTGGTCCAGCTGTCTTGTGGGCCCTAAGTGCCTGGAGTCTGCCCACCATGGCTGGATGTTCTGCTTTCCAGTGCCTGTCCTAGGAAAGACTGGCTGCTGGGGACTCCACTCAGAAGAGACCCCCACACCTGAAGGCAGACTGACAGCCTTGGGTCTCCCTCGTGGGTCTGTGGGCAAGCTACGCACCTCTCTGTGCACAGGGTCCCAGCAGCCATGTGGGCTCCCTGGGCCGCTCCATAAACACCAGCTATTGCCACTCACAGTCTAGCACGGCAGGGGCCGGGGAGGGCATGAGCTGTGCTTGGGCCTGGGCTCTGCACCATGAAACATCCTCTCTACATCCATGTTCACACAGTCCTATGAGGTTCTTTCCCAGGCGCCACCTGAACAGGGAAGCTGAGGCACATAGGGTCAGCGCCAAGTGATGCCTCAGCATGTGAGGAGGTGGGGACATATGTGGAGCCAGACCTGAAGGCTAGTCACAATTTGAGCCCCACACCCCCGGAAACATCCAGCCCCAAGGGGGCCTGAGTCACATCCACTGGATGAACTGAGGCTTGCTAAGGTAGACTGACCCTGTTACCAGGAGACTTGGAGCAATGCCGCACCTGTCTCTGACACAGTGTTCCCACACCCCTGGATGGGTCGGCCTGCCCCTCCCTGGGAACCTGGTGGGGTGGGCGGGAGCTGGAGGTCACATACCTGCCAGGGTTCAAGGCCACCATGACATTACCCGCAGCAGGGGCATCGCCAGGCGCGGCCCCCCATGGTACCCAGGGCCCCTTGGTTATCACACGGAGCAGACGCCGCGCGCCCATCCATCTCCTGCTCATTAAGCCGGACGCCGGGATGGAAATGAAAACATAATAGCTATTTGATTGGGGGTGAGATAGTTTGCATATTGGCTTGGCACTGATAGCGGAATTTCATCAACTCCCTTTTTTCATGCTTTAAAACTGAATTATGGAGACAGCTCTGCGCAGCAGGCTCCTCCCGCTCCCTCATCCTGTCCCCATCCCCACTCCCACCCCTCCCCGCCATGATGGTTGTGGGGCTGACACTGCCCTGTGGTCCCTGTGGCTGAAGTCCAGGACTGGCACCCCCAGCTCCTGGTGAGCTCCCTGCAGTCCCCAGCTCTGCTCAGCACAGTCTTCGTGGCCCCTTCAGGGGTCCCTCCCACTCATTTGCAAGCAAGAAATGGGCAGTGGCAGCTCTGAACCCCACCTATTCTCACCCACCTTTCCATTGTCTCCCCTAGTGCCCTCTTCACTCACTTATTCACACATCAAACCTTGCCCAAGCCCTCAGTGTGCCAGCCCCAATGACCAATGCCTGCCCCTCAAGAAGAAACAGGTTAAAAAAAAAAAAGAAGAAACAGGTAATGGCACCCTTGGGGGATCCCCAGGAGGGAGCTGGGATGGGGAATCTTTCTGCATTAGGGTGGAGAAAGCATGGGGAAGGCCGGGACAGCCGCTCCTCTCCATACCAAGTCTCCTTGTGGAAAATGGAGGTGCCACTCAAGGGGCATGTCATGGCCAGGCCAGCTGGTGGTTGTGGAGCGGCCTCGGGGTGAGATAGTCACTGTCACCATCTGGACGCCATATCCCTGACTGGGGGAGGACGGATGGGGACGAGGGCATGTTGGGCGGGCCCTGCCAGGAGGGAGACCCTGGGCTTCAAGTATGGAATGGCAGATAAGGCTTGATAACAGCAGAAAAACAGCAACAGGTTTAGACTTTCCCACCTCAGGCAGTGGCAGCTGGGGCCGCAGTGGGGACAAGGAGGCAGGTGGGGGTGGCCCGTGGGGGAGCTGGGATGACCAGGACACCATCTGGGACAGGGCCTCCAGCCAGCCACACTAGGGCCATGCTCCCATGTAGACCTAGGCCCTGCGGGGCGGGGCACCTGCCCTCAGTTGCTGTGACCTCCCCACCTGGCCAGTATGCTGGGTGCTGTCCAGGCTCAGTCAGGCCACTAGCCCATAGGTAGGCACCCAATGTGGTGGCCGAAAGCCCACAAAGGGTTCCCAGGCCTTTTCCCAAAGGATGAGTGTCTTGTGGACCACCACAGCTGTCACCAAACGTGGCCCAGCCATTTCAGAGCCTCTCCCAGAGTGTTTTCCCCTGGGGCAACTGCTATTGCTGTCCACACCTGGCGGTCGCAAGCAGCCAGCTCCCCACTGCAGCCTGGGCAGGGACCCTCACTCCTCAGCATCTTCCAGGGCCTGCAGGTCCCTGTGGTCCACGCCTGTCCTCCAGGGCACAGCCCCCTTACAGCCCTTGAGGCCTGGCAGGGTACCCACAGGCCAGGGAGGAGGAAGGCTGGATGCCCAGCCAAGTGTCTTGGAAGGGATACTTTGGGGCCACTGGGCAGGAGCTCCAAAGGGCCACAGCAGGAGTGCCCCCGCAGCCCACCAGGCCAAGCACAGCTGCCACGCCGAGGGCACGGGGATGTCCAGAGTGTGCTGATGAGAAAGTGTGCTTGATGGACTGAGCAAGCCACAGCACAGGCCCAGGGGTCACAGAAAGCTGGAGATGCAGCCTGGCACGCATTGTCGGGGCTTGCACAGCCCTGGCGCAGTAAGCTCGGCCTGCTGCTCTGAGGCCTGCAAGCGGCTCCTCCTTCCTCATTCTCTTGGTGCTGCTGCCGCACATCCACCCTTGTGTCTGCCGTAGGTGCCAGTAGAGCCAGACTGAGGTGTGCTCTGGGCCATCCCAACACCCAGGAAAGAGTATCAAGTACTCAGGGTTCACAGGGCAGGGCCACATGTGAACAGAGACCCACACCCTAACCCCTGCAGAGATGGCCTTGCGTTCAGTATTGAGCCTGCTCAGTCCAGGTGTAGTTCAGGCGATGCCAGCTCTCCTCCTCTCATCTCCTGTGCTGGTGGGCGTGTCAAGGCCCAAGTGCTTGCTTAAAGTGGTGCATCTTGCAGGCTGATATCGATGCCCATTAGAAAGAGCACCTCAGGGGGCCGGAGATCTGGCTCAGGAGAACAAGCGCTTGCCCGGCAAGTGCATGGGCCTGAGTTCAATCGCAGTTCTTCAA